>RHLR01000007.1:0-85796 GCA_009806335.1 Davidsoniella australis
AATAAAAAAAAATAAAAGATATAGATGAATAAAAGACGACACCGAAGAAGAAAAAAAAAAAGCTAAAACACAATGACAAAACAAGTAAATCAAATACCTTAGTCTATATCATCATCACTACTTTCCGGCTGTGTCGGTGCTTGTGGCGGCAACGCGCTCTGCAACGGCTTTCTAAACGGCGAGGTACTACTAGCCGCTGAAACCGTCCGACCACCAACAGAAGTAGATCCATTAACACCTCCCGGTACGTTTCCAGCACCGCCTCCCAGGGCAGCAGTCGGGCTAGTCTTACGGAGTAGACCACTTGCGGCAGCTGACGAGTCCCATCGACGCGAAGCGCCGAGCATGGTCGGGGTCAGGGGTTTCTTGTTGGAGCCGATGGTGGGAGATGGGATACTGCTGGGACTGCGTGATGGTGGGCGAGGCCATGGCGGAGGACGATGCGGAGAGAGTAGGCCGGATTAGAGGTGGTGGCTGGGTGATCGAGAGCTTGGTTGGTGATGCCGGCTTAGGCTTGAGGGGCTGGGCCTGGGGTACAGGCTGAGGCTTCATAGGCTCATCGCCGAGAAGATCATCATCATCATCGTCGTCGTCCAAGTCGCTGTTTAACAAGTCTTCCATAGTCATTCCCTTGGGGGTCAAGCGCTTCATTGAGATTGAATCCGGCGTGCCATCCGAGTACTGGTCCGGATCACGACCAAGGATTCTATCGGCCTTGGTCATGGGACGGCGAGCTTTGTTTCCGTGCCCTAGAGTCATTCCGCTCCCACGAGGCGTAGATGGCGTAGCTGAACTCGGGACGAAAGGACGGGTAACACCGGGTGGTGGCGGGGTGGAAATATTAAGTCCTCCGCTCCGGCGCATGAAATCGGGCTCTTCAGATCCCCAGCCGGCATTAACTTCGCGTCTATGTTGTTCTTCACGGTCACGTTGAATCTTCTCGCGCTCTTCGATCCAGCGCGGGTTCGCATCCCATGCCCAACCATCGCCGACAGTGTTGCAGATCGGTAAGAACCACAGGAATGGCGAAGGGCCCAGTAGATGGCGGAAGTTGCGTTTCCAGCCTAGATCGAAGGCATTGGGTAGCTTGCGAGAGTCCTCCTCGTCGAGATACTCCTGGTAGCGTTTCTGGGACTGGCGGCGTTCCATTTCGTTGTACGACATGTGACCAGAAGGCTGGGCATCAGGACCGCCCATCGGGATACCAGTAGCACGTTCGTCTTCGCCTTCTTCCGGGCGAGTCACACCTGGAATGGCATTGGCATGCATGTCGATAAACTGCTGGCCGTAGCTCGGGCGGGAGAAACGGCCTCTCGGTTGACGCTCACTGTGGTAGTTGTAAATCTGATCGCGCATGGAAGAGTATCTAGTCTTTTCTAGGCATTCTATGGTGGTTTGACCACGCGCCGCCAGCGCAATATGCCAGCTAGTAAAGGCGCCAATGACAATTCCGATAATACCAGACATAACAGCCAGTATGATATAGTTCACGGGTACGAGACTTTCAATGGTGTTGACGTCGCCCATGATCTCGATGTACGTCCAGGTGGAGGACACGGCACAGGCGTAACCAGCGAAGATGGTAGTATAGATGAGAAACAGCAAGAAGGCCTTATGGTTACGCAGGCCGATACACGTGGCAAGCCATGGGCAGTGGTGGTCCATCTTGAGCACACAGCGGCGGCAGGTTGAGCAGTGGTGAGCTCTATCGGGCTTGCGCATCTGGCACTTCTTGCAGAAGCGAGTCTCGCCATTGGACTTGACGGTGAAGGAGGTCGCATGAGGAGGTGCCTCGATCGAGGAGTAGTCGCCGTTAGAGCGGGTAGTGCTTCCGGGTTCGGTAAAGACGGCGGTGGTGTAGCACCAGTTAAGCAGGATATACAGTATGATACCCAAGGTAGAAGATCCGGTACCTAGGGGGGGGTACGAAAGATGGGTTAGTGATATGTAGCTTGGCAGAGACGAGCCACACAGGCGCATACAACGGCATCATCAGGGAAGCAGAGAGCAGAAGGAATGAGGGGAGGAAACAAGCTCACCTAGCCAAGAATCGGCGGGTGGGTTAGAGCCAATGCTCACGATCACCCACACGCCCCATGTCGTCAAGCCGTATACAAAGACTAGCGGGATAGATGTGACAAAGCGACAGCATGTTCGTTCTAGGCGTCGTGCCCATCGTCTTGGTGCCATATCTGACTCGTCGTCCATCCGGCTGGCTATCGGTGAGTGGAGGAGAAAGGGTCGAGTCAGAGATCAAGTCGAAGTCGGAGAGGGCGGACCAGTAAAAAAAGGAAGACACGTGACAGCGTCCGGTACAGTCGATGCTCGAATATTTGGGGACAGTAGAGTAGAAGAAGCAGGGGGAAGAAAAGGCACAGCACCAAAAAAGTAAGGCAGCGCGGCGCACGGTACAAAATCGCCCAAAAACACAGCTTAGTAGGTGGGTTGAACCTAAGGTGGGCTATATGCGGACGAAAAAGCACGACAGCCAGCACAGGGTTGACGAACGAAGATTCGGAGGCAGACAAAGAGACGGAGAGAGAGATACAGAGTAGCCCCCCCTTGGCAGATAGTACCGATAAGACTGGTAGAGAGAGGCTCGGGCGAGAGAACGAGAGAATAGAGAAAAGTATCACGAATGGAAACGTAGAACGGAGACGGAGGCAGCAAAGCAAAGCAAAGCACGAGAAAGAAAAAAGACGGCGCTGTTGCGTTGCGACAGGCGTGGAATTTCTCGATCTAGCTAGCTAGCATACTAATAGTAGCATAGCGCTAAAGTCGGTGGATCGAGATGCAGCAATTGGCACGGGAAAACGTGCTACTCGAGTAGAAAGTGAATTGGCGCGTGTAAAAACCAAGCATAAGCTCGTACAACAAAAACAGAACGATGTTTTTTTTCTAGAGCGTTTCGTGGTAGAAGCTCAAGCGGCGATTTTTTCCAAGGCTCAAAGTTAAGTTTCGAGGCTAATAAACCAGAATAATCACTAGGTATTAGAAGCTCTGGGTTTTTTATTGATACAGGCGAAACAAGAAAAAAAAAAAAAGAAAAAAAAAGAAGGCGGTCTTTACTGACACAAATAGAACAAAAGAAAAGCCTGGGGAGAGCTAGATCCGATTGGATTTCTAGGGGCGATCCTTCTGTAGGGGAGACGGACAGTAGCCGAACTATTACTAGTCAGATAGTTGTATTACTATTTTAATTCATTGTGACAACGATAATCAACGACATCAAACATCATAAACTCACTATTCCATTTGATAGAGATGGAAAGAAGACACAGAGTTGGACTCTTCAGCCTTGTCTCCGTTCGACTGTGACAAATGCAGGATATTCTAGGGTCTAGAATATATTGCTATATTACTAACTATGCACCACTATGAAGCCTACTGCAACTACATGAACTACAACTGCTGGTCTTCTCTTTTTGCTCTTTTTGCTCTTTTTGCATAAAGTTTCAGAAAATCACAGCCTCATTCATTTCGTTCACCCTCACCAAGACGTCTTCAATGATATAATAGAAAATTGAAGTTCAATACTTCTCAACGAAACTTTGATTAAGCAAGAATATACATAGTGCAAGTATTTTTTATTTTTTATTTTATATGTTGGGTTTCTGCCTCCTTCCTCTCCCCGGCTATTATTCTTCATCTTACTTCCGCTTCTAATAAAGCCAAACGTGGCGTTTGTCGCGTCTCCTTCTTTTCACCACATACAGATTATTTATAAAAAAATAATATTAAATATTAAGTTCTCTTTAGACGCGTCTTCTTCTTATCATGACCTTTGCTAGTAGATGAAGATATGTATATATATATGTATATATATATGTATACAACTACATTACTAATCTATCCTAAGGGCTGACAACTCCAGCTACTAAATAATTAGCCTTCTCATTAGGTATGACAAAAAAACACACAGACAATATCGTCGTAGTTGACCAATAATATTTAATTCCCTTGGCATAGCTTATGTACGTACACCTTGGGACAAAATATCTGGCATGAATAGTAATCAATGCACGTCAATGTCAACCCAAACAAAGGGCTTGTACATACATACAAGAATATGTATGTATGCACAACTAGTGCTTACTAACTAACGATGCATATATGTATAAGTGTACGAATATGTGTATAACTACCTCTAAATGCCTGATATATCTATCTATGTCCCGAGTCCCCTAAGCTGCTCGTGGTGTTGGCCGTTGCCGTATCTCACGCACCACCTCCTTTGCCCGCGCACTCATCTCAAAACTCAATCCAATCAAATCAACAACCTCGTCTGCCGTGAAATACAAGCTCAGATCACTCTCAAACCACAGATACTTGACCTCGTTCAAGTTCGACTGCAGTACCTCGGACAGGAATTGCATGCGTAACCACGACGGCACATGGCTAGCAATTATTGAGATCTCTCCTTCTTGATCACTTCTGCCTCCTTTCCCTCTTTCGTTCCTACTGTTCGGTCTTGTACTGCCATTGCCAGCTAGACTCTCTAGTTTGCTAGGCAGAAACAGCTGGTCTAGTTCAGAGGTCTTGGATATCATCCGCGCCATCTCGTATGCTTCCTCCTGGCCAATTGATGGCAAGTCCATGATATCACTGATCACCTTGCTAGAGGCAGACTCAATGAGATCTCCGACGGCTTTGCACCATGAGTCCCGCGTAAGGATTGTTTCCCATTGTGTGGCTACGATTTGGATACGGCTAACGGTAGTCTCCATGGTTTCCTCACCTTCACCTTGTTGTACTAGATTATAGGCACCTGTGATATGAAGAAGGAGTGTTAGTCAAGCACATACATACATTTAGTGCAAAATAGATGATGAAAAATCTACTTACCTCCCATCAGGTCTCGCACAATCGTCTTTTGCGTTGTAAGTTCGTTAGCAAATGCTCTATTAGCGAATATTTGCAGACTCGAAACCTCGCCGTCAAGTCGCAATAACGTCTTGGCCCGCGAGCTCAGATCCTTGCGCTCTTTCCACGTCTTGCTGAAATCAGACAGTCTTTCTGCTAGATACAGAGCGTCATTGTACAAGAACCTGCCACAAGATGCCATTAGTTACCGCGTACTTCAAGTATTGTGGGGGTTTGATGGCAATATAATAGCCTAAAACTTACATGTTGCCGCCATCTGCTAGTGAGTAGTAATACGGAGATATTGCTCGGAAGAGCGCCAGGGCCAGTGTCGGGATCGCAAACAAGCCCACTGCAGCTGAAGCAATCAGATTCTCATCACTAGAGTCGCACACACACACACACAGTACTAGTTAGCTTTAAATTTTCTGGAATCACACGGCCCATGATTCTTTGCCTCAGACTTACTCAAACTGCGTCACGGCAGCACCATCTTCCAGAATTGAAAACACAAGCTCCAAGACAGGCTCTGGCATTGATGATATAGAGCATCTCTCTTTCGTGACGATTTCTAGCACTGTTGCAGCCTTTGTTGTTGTTGCAACTGGTTTCTTAGTCGTACTATCCTTTGCCGTCTGCTTCGCAGTTTTACTAGCGGTCTTTGTTGGAGGCGCCGCTGGCTTCTCGGTAGGTGAATCTTCTGTGGCATCTTCATCGCCCCATCCCCAAGCATCTGCTGCATCATCATCTTCATTTGCTGGTGTCACGTCTGGCTCTTTAACTTCTCCGAGCTCCTTCGCGTCTTCTGCGTGATTGTCCCATCCCCACGCGTCAGCTCCATCGTCTTGCTCTTCAGATTCGTCTGCCGTAACGCGAGTATGTGGTTCATCGCCCATCCAAGCGGAATCCCAACCAGAGTCATCAGTAGTTTCTGCTGCTTTTACGGGCTCTGGGGCAACAACCTCACGGCGTATTCTCTCGATGGATTTGGGCGATCCCAAGCCTGTCGTCAACTTGTTCCGCACAATATCCAAGGTCGTCTCGCGGCATTTGGACAGCCATACCTCTGGCGCACTACCCACCCATTTGATCAGAGCTCCGAACCCTGAGAGTCCGTTGGAAGATAAAACTTCACAAAACACCTTGGTATGGTGAATAACGTCGTCAAACTGATCGATATCCTTCACCGACGGTGGCACTGCAGCATCCAACCATGTGCTTATAAGCTTAGCCACTAGCTCGTTCATGATCTTAGAACAAAAGATCTCCAGCACATCGGCTGGTAATTTTTGACTAATGAATGTAAAGACCTTTCCTAGGTCGGCCAACAGCGAAGCCACTGAGTTATCAGTCTCGCCATCTAAAAAGATGGTATCCTTCATAGTTTTGTTTAGTTAGCTTCCGTGTGCCTTGGCTCTTTCGCCCAAGATATGATTGTAACTTACTTCCTTGATGCTGATCGATGAAAATGACCACTGATCAGCCTCCATTCGTGGGGATATTATAGCAGCATCAAGATTATGCCATAGCTGCTCCATGTGCTCATGGACCTCATGATATTGCTTGAGACCAAGGATTACATCTTGAAATGATATCTGTTGTCCTAGTAAATGTTAGACGGACAAGTCCTTTAGCATAGTCTTTGCCAACAAAAGGTATGTTCAAGGCCCCATGCATACCTTCGATGCGCTGCTTGATGGCGAACATGTTGCTATCAATATCAACCACTACAAGGTCCTTCCACGCCCTACCTAGCTCCGCATGAATCGAAGTCTTTAGGTCCTGAGCTCTCACCTCTAGCAGTCGTTTCGGCCTACACAGCCAATTGACAGGAATCTGCTCAATCGCTACATTCGACTCCTCAAGTCTCTTCAATGCTTCTGCCAGTGCCTTTTCGTTCTTGTGTTTCTCCACCTCGTCCAGCAGACTATGTGCGTATTTGATGGCCCGTAGGACGCTGTGTAGTTGCTGCGCATACTGCACTTCTAGTGTCAGGAACTTGGCCTTCTCTTCGGCCTCTTCGACTGCGCGTCCTGCATTGCCTGGGTCGTCGGATTCGCGTAAGATTTCGTTGGCCATGGCTTTGGAGCGCAGAATATCTTCTTGTAGGGCCTTAGCGTTGCGTACCCATGAACCAACATCGTCACGAGTTTCTTCGTTTATCGTATGGATCTCGGTCTATGCGCTCACAAGCAAAATAACCGCTAACAGTTAGCACGTCTAGCCTTCTTCATATTGTTCTTTCGTCATCCAAAGATCGATGTAACTTGGTAGCAAGGAATAAAGCTTGCACGTCTGTTTGGCCTACCTCGAGATTCGTCTTTGCAGTCTGAAGGGCTGTGATCGCCGGTCCAATCGTTTCCTGTGAGAGGACAATGGCCGATTCCCCTTCCGATGGGAACTGTCCGTCTCGCGCAAGAGCGACAATTGCGTCTCCGAGATCAGGCATCTTTGAAATTTTATTCGTACAAGTAATAGAGTAGGATGTGTCTCGTAGCTCGGTATATTTAGCAAGTCGTATTGTCTACAAGATAAGAACAAAGTCGGCTCAAATGCCACCTTGGCTAGCTGAGTGTTTTTAGGCTGCAAATTTAACAGATTTATGCGCCCAAGATTCGTTTTCGCATGTCCAGGTTGTGTCGTGTGTTTTGAAGTGTCTTGAATGAAGAATATCAACTAAACTAGGCTCTCGGATGAATTTTAGCCTAGAAACTATCGAGTATCAATGGTTTGTTTAGATGGGGTTTAGGAGCTCTTGTCAAGCTTAATGCTTTGCTTTGATACCATGACGTCTAGGGCAGTTAAATCGAAGTGGGATGTTTGTATGGGTCATAAGTGTTTGAACACAGTAATGGTGGGGACTTTGTTGTCGAATCCTAGATATTGCTTTAACCCTATCTTTGTACTGAGCCATAACTTGACATTTTTTGTTTTCTTTGTACACTACGTCAAGAGCTCATTTATTTTTTTTCCCGTGGGTATTTATGAAGTTAATTATCTTGTATATATGATATATGTAAAATGTAAATCAAACTACTTATGGTTAAGCCGACTCTTCACCTGACGAGCTCCATTCCGAATCGTCACCAGAGCTTGATTCATCGTCATCATCATCATCGTCCTCCTCATCTTGATCGTCTTCTGGATCTAGTGCTTGTAGTCCGTAATCATCCTCGAAGTGATCTAGAGACTCGACACGAATGGCGTATCCAGCTTCGGTAAGGCTGGCCTTGAATGCCTGTATGAAAATATGAATTAGTATGTGATTATGTATCGGACAAGATTTTTTTTTTTTTAAAAAATGGTGACTTACATCAGTCAAGTTAGGGTTGCAAGTGATGAAGATATCGCTCTTGCCAGGCTGGAACAATGGCAGTAGCATTTCCTTTATGGCGTTGCGCATATCTTCTGGAGTGACATTGCGGACCTTGACTAGGACGGCCTCATTCCAATCACTCGGCAGGTTTTGCATCACGCCCATGATAAAGTTGTTGATCGCAGCGGCGGTCATAGTACCTTGCTCAGCAGCCCACTGGTTGATCAACTGAGAGATGGCTCCCTCCATCCGATGAGTAGTCACTGGGTCAGTACCATCAACGATGTTTTGAACCGCGTCATGAGCTGCTTTCAAGGCCTTGAGAACATTTGGCGACCGGTAAACGTAGAACTTGATAGATCCGCTTTCGACATCACGAGCAAATCCATTTCCGTAGGCAAGACCCTTACCGCGGACGGCGTTCCAGAGAGGACCTTCAACAGCTTCTAGATAGCTGATGGCGACGTAAGCAGCGGGCAGACGAGGATCCTCCATGTTAATGAAGCCGTTTGTTATGCAGTAACCGTAGCTGTTGTCTAGAGTAGGCATAGGGATGATAGCGGCACCATATTTTCCAGGGCTCAGACCTTGTTCGGAACGCATGTTGCATGGAGGAATAACCTTGGCGAGCTCCTCAGAACCCTCACGCTTGATGCCCTTCAGATTATCCCAGGCGCCAACGGGGTTCTTGATCTTGGCTAGATCACCAATGACAAGAATGCGTGTAGTGGACCACTTGAATAGAGACTTGCGTACTGTCTCTAGCCATCCGATGACCTTCTCGGGATCGGCCAAGAGGTGCTTCTTCAAGCGGCGGTAGAAGATATTGTTTACTAGAATACGGTTGGCGCTTTGAGTCGAGTCGCGCTGTAGATGGATAGCTTGAGCCACCTCAGATGCCATGCTATAGCCATCACGCTTTGACTCGGGAATATCAGCCAGAATCTTGGAGATACAGGCAAGTAGACGATCCTTATCGAATACGCTTTCAAACATGAACTCTTGAATCCACTTAGTAGTGCTCTCGTACTTATCAGTTTCAACAGCAAACATCATACGCATGCTATTGGGGTCGCTCAACGCCTGGGCAGTCTTGATGCTGTAACGGATGGTCTCGTCTTCCAGCTGATTGACAACTTGCTCAAAGTCAATCTTCTGGCCATCGCGAATGATGGGTGTGTTGAAGAAGTTTTCGCGGAATAAGCGTAGGAGAGGCCGGAATTTCACGGGAACGTCTTGAGTGCTAAAGTGTAGGTAGATGTGGGCAAAGCTGCTATTGACCTGTTCAAACTGGAAAAACGGCAGCGCTGGATCTTCGGGGTCGGCAACTAACTTCTCTAGAGCAGTCTGTGCATCGTTCTTGAGAAGGCCTAGCTTGCGAGCAGGTCCTAGACGAGCAGTCTCGGATTTGATGAAGTTGATCGATCCGATTCCAGGCACAGGGAACTTTGCAATGAGCTCCCTGGGGATCGGGGTATTGTTCTTGGCCTGAGCATCTTCAACAACTTTGGCAAGTCTCTTTAGTTCTTCCTCGCCAAGTTCCTTCTTGTGCTTGGCGATGCGCTCGGTCTCATCAGTCTTGATTTTCTCAGCTAGTTTGGCACTGGGGGTGGCCTTGATGGTGACATGAGGGTTGTCGATAAGCCATTTCTTCATGAAATCGCGCCACTCTTGTTCAGTCCATTTGGAGACAGTATCGTAGGCTTCAAGGTTCCCAAGGTCCTTGAGGGTAGAGCCGTCGCGGGCGCCGTAAACAAAATCGAGGACAATGGGTTCGGCAAGGGCATCCACAACCTCTTCGGTAGTGTAGATAGAAGAGCGTTTTTCATAGTGGACACGAGAGGTGAGATACTTCATGTCTAAAGGCTTAGAAACAACATCTTGCAGAACTTCAAGAATACGCTTCTCAGTCTGCTCTAGAGCTTCGGTAGCAACACCGGAAGCACGCAGACCAATGATTGACTTGAGGCGTTCTTCGCACCACATGTCACAGCTGCTGCTGAGTTGTTCCTTCTCAACAACAGTGTTCTCAAGGATGGATGCGGAAGAACCGCACAAGTAGGAGAAAATGATGTTGAGGGCAACTGTATCTATGGCACTATTGCAATTGGGACCAAGCCAAGTGATGTTGACGTCACCCGTAGACTCGTCTTTTTCTGGGAACTCAACAAACGTAGATATGGATTCCTTGAGAGGCCCAACTGGCTCTGAGTCCACCCAAGGTCTATTCATAGGGATGATCAGCACATGTTCTAATTTAAACTGGACTGTTGAGGGTAATATACTATACCTCTTAAATGGGCTGTCGACTGCTGGGATGTCGTTCTCGATGGTCTTCTCGAAGTCGTCTAGAATCTGAAGCATGTTGTTATGGTCAACTGTACCGCATATAACTAGGCACAAGTTGCGTGGTTGGTACATGTCGCGGTGGAATTGGCGGATACGATTGTTGGAGAGTTGGCGCAACTCCTCGGGCATACCACCCGTTTCGTAGCGGTATCCGATATTCTTGCCGTACATCAGACGGCGCTGTGCCTGGTCTACCAACTCGGTAGACTGGAACTCAAGCGCCTGCATCTCAGCGTAGACCACACCGGAGTCGTTGGCCTCGCCGTTAATGTGCCAAACCTCGGTGGTGCAGGCAGCATCTGTGATAGTAGGCAGAATGATATGCTCAAGGTATAACGGAAGAATCTGCGAGAAACCCTCCCAGCCTACTGACTCCATGGTGTATACAGTGCGGTCGACAGCTGTGTAGGCGTTGGTGGAAGAGTAGGCACGGGACGCTAGAGTATCGAGTAGGCCCTTGTACGGATACGACCGCGAACCGAGGAAGATGAGATGCTCGAGGGTATGCGGGGCACCGGAGTGATCGAAGATCTCGGTGGCCACGACGAACTCGCCGTGGACTTTGGGGCCGGCACGATCGTTAACAATAACGCTCATACCGCTACGCTCAGAGCGATACAGCGAGATGCTGCTCTTGATATAATCCGTGTCGAAGCGCTGCACCAGCTTCCACTGGGGCGGCAGCTTGACATCAGGAGCCGTCGAAGAAGGCATTGTGGCGAACTGTGCGAGGAAAATGATAAGAGAGAGAGTTAGCCTTCTGTAAGATAACGACGGGGGGACGGAGATGTTTGTTGGTGGCTGCTGCGATCAAAGCATTGCCGAGCCTCAGAAATTGTGTCGGGCTTTCATAATGACAGCAATAAAGAACGGCTAGGCAGCTCCATTATACACGCCGTCCGGCATTTGTAGCCTACAAGGGAAAAAAATAGCATAAAAAGGCACAAAAATAAACAAGACTTACTCCTGCTCTGCGGTTGAAAGTAGCGGCAATCAAGGTATGACTATGACTGTGTCTCGGGCAAGATGTTAGACGCTGTTTTACTACAAACAAGGCTATATTTCGATATGGACAAGCCCACATCGCCTGTCTGATTGCTCTCAGCCTCGTGGAAGCATTCAAGCAAAAGGAAAAGCGGCAGTCGAAGCAAGAGCGGACGGCTGCGAGGCTATCCGGCTTGGGGCACTGAAGGAAATGGCGATTTTATTATACCCACTGCGAAAACGAAGTGAACAATAAGCAAATACAGAGGTCTTTGTGCATCAATTAAAGCAATAATACCCTGCCTGGCCTTGTCTTTGCCTATGCAGCTCTCAGACTTCTGATGCGGGGGCGGGGTTGCAGTAAATAAAATAAAAAATAGTGTAAAAGTGGTCGCCCGATTCGACTAATATTTCGGTGCTGTAGGCCTGAAATAGCATGCTGGTTGGGCATTTGATGGCCATAAAAAAACAGAGACTGACTGACCTTGACGATATAAAACTCAAATTAGTATTTGTTTTGTTGGCATGAGCAAGGCAGAACGATGTCTTTTACTGTTGATCGAAAAGAATCAAGGTCAGCAAACAAACAGCGAAAACGTGACTATAAAAGGCAACAAAGCATCGGATTATGACAGAATGTCACCTGTATGGACAAACTAAGATTCAACTTGGATTTACAACGGCGGGCTCTTTTTATAGTCAGATTATAGTCAAAGCTTACAAAACTAAAGGTTGGGTCGATGTCGGCACAATCGACGTTCAATCGCTTTGATTTGCTCAAGAACAATCGTAAGTTGAATTAGGCTTTCATATTGTTCTTTTCTTACGTATCAAGCTAAGGCCGCTACTGTCTATTTTTTTTTCTCTTGGGTCCAAATCATGACATGCCAGACAAAGACTTTCCGTTTCTTTTTTTCGGCTAGTTTTGCGTTCACTAGTAGCGATACTCAAAACTCAATCAGCATACATTTATACAGATATGTAGGCAAGTGGTTACCGAGCCTACCAAAGACAGAAGCCAGTGTACTTGTTCCTTGCCGACTATACGCACCGTGACACAGGATATGATCGAGATCCAACGTGCATACTATTCTATGTCACGTGATATATGCATTGTACATTTTCATCGAAATCAAACAGAGAATGCAAGTTGAATGTACTCTTTTATATTGCAGTGGTAACTAGAGGGAAAGATGACACACCATCACACCTTCAAAGTCTGCGATCTAAACTAAACTAATAGCACAAGCCGTTCCTTTCGGTGCCGAACTCGTAAGAATGGAAGAAACAAAGAGGTAGAGTACAACAGATACTCTCAAGGAACCTTTAAACATTTTTTGTCGTATATTTTGCAAGGTTTTATAAGATTTGGATGAAACTTTGTAAAAAGATAAAAAGATAGCAGATCTCGCCAAATATTACACTCCTTATATTTTAATAAAATGGGCAGAGCTTCAGAAACAAGGTAGACCAAGAATGAATGTGAAAAGGGTCACATTAATTAGTTACACTTATTTGTCCAGATAACTCAGAGCAGCAGGCTCGCTGCAGATGTAGATGACATCGTGCTCGTTGGTGAAGCCATTGAATTTGGTGGCCGAGCACTTGGTGTAGGCTCCCATATTTTCAAAGTAGAGCCAATCACCAACATCAAGAATCTGCTTGAAGCGGATGCTCTCAGCAATGCGATCGATGCCGTCGCAGGTAGGACCCCAGATGGAGTACTGGACGCCCTCTTGAGGGCCGCACTCGTTGGCAGACTCAACGTCATACTGGAACTGGCCACCGGCACAAAGGACCTTGGCAACGGGGTGCTGGTGGTCGAACATGATGCTGGAAAAGTTGCCGTAGATACCATCGTTGATGTACGCCATGTATCCGGTTGCACCGCTCTCGGGCAGCTCAATGGTACGGCGAGCAATGATGTTGCAGGAAATGGTGAAGGCAGTAGCCACGTAGAAGCGGCCAGGCTCGGCAATGATGTCGACGCCGCTGCTAGCCGGGAAGAACTCGGCTAGTGCAGAGCGAAGGACGGCAGCCATCTTCTCAAAGGTCTCGGTGCAGAAGCCACCGCCAACATCGAGAGTTTCCATGTTGAAACCAAGAGCACGTCCCTGCTCGAATACGGTGTGGGCATCACGCACAGCCTTGTAGAAAGCCAGAGGATCAGAGGCGCCGGAGCCAACATGGAAGGAAACACCAACGACGTTCAAGCCCAGAGCACGAGCCTGTTCAAGAAGAGACTGAGTAGTGTCCATGGCGGCGCCAAACTTCATGCTCAGGCGGCATAGGCTAGAAGTGTCATCAGTCATGATGCGCAGGAATAGCTTTGCATCAGGGAAGAACTTAGCAACCTTGCGTAGCTCATCGGCATTGTCAAAGGTCATCTGCTTGACGTTAGCTTGGCGGACCCAGCGAAGGTACGAGCTAGTCTTGCATGGCTGAGCATAAATGATACGGTTGGTATCAATGCCCATGTCCTGAACAAGCTGGATCTCGTCCTTGGAGGCACAGTCAAAGCCAGTGCCCAGGTCAGCCAGCAGGCGGAGTACAGTAGGGTCAGGGTTGCACTTGACAGCTATACGATTGAGCATGGTTAGTATCTTTAGATATCTATGGTCTTATGTTATGATTTCTCGCTTGCAACTCACCATAGAAGGGCTTGACGCTGGGAAGATTCTTCTTCCAGCGCAAGTGCTGGCGGTAAATCTCGCCAAGATCGGCAACGAAGAAGGTATCTTCGTCACCGGGCTCACAGCTCTCGGGATCGATGCGAGCGACACGCTGAGTCAGCGCGTCGTGGATAAGTTGCTTAGGAGCTACTTGACCAGGTGCCGCATAGCGGACCTTGTCAAGTCTCGAATGTTTTATATATTCATGATAATCGATTCGGGATGGGTAGTGATCGTATTCAACAGCGGCCATAACCATCGGGTTAGTTGGAAAGGAGATTATGCTTGAAAAGATAGAGCGGGGTTCGGAAAGAGAGGTGAAGAATTGGCGGATATCGCACGAGATATTTCAACTTCTTATATAGTGATATAAGACAAGTTTTGGAGAAAATGAAGAAAATGAAAGCAACCAGATCGAAAGATGACGATTGGTCTAGTTAAAGTCGAACGGCTGTTGACCTTAAAAGTGCTTTAGGGTGGGCGAGAGCGATAAGTTGCTGTTCCCTGAGTGAGCTGACTGGGCCTCCTCGACTCTTCCTCGGTCAGAGGAAGAACCGCTGAAGTCGTCCTATGCGCAGGAGGGGTTGGAAGGGGGTGTCGCGAGGAGCGTAGTTCGGGAACAAAAGATCCAGAAAAAGCGCGTGGTGGAAATGTTCAGATGTGTTCAGCCGGAGGGGGGACCACGTTGACGATGTGGAAGGTGTGCTGCAGGTGGAAATGTTGAGGAGCGAACTCTTCTACGGCTACTGGAGCCGTGATGGGCGGTATTGCCTTTGTAGACCAAAGGCGAGTCAGGAAGAGGCTGTACAGGAGAGCCTGGTACAACCGAGGGGCGAGAAGAGAGAGACGTGCGGAAACGTTGAGGTAGAAAAGCTAAAGGGCAGACGTTTTAGTAAGGGCGGTATAGTGACGACGATGTCTATTGTGGCAGGCGCAATTTCGACGGCGGATGGAAATAGAGGCAGAGCGAGCATACCTTGATTAGACCGTCGAGAGAACGATCACAAGAGAATGCGAGAGTTTGCGGTGTTGAAGCGGAGCAAAAGCAAGAAGGTGGCGAAGAGAGCAGTGATCAGTACAGAAAGATGACTGAGTAGCAAACAGAAAGAAGTCGAGCAAGACTGAACTGGATTGTCCGGGGACCAAAAGGAGCGGCAAGTCAAAGTTTTATATGGATCATGGAATTGGCCGGCGTAGTCAAACTTCCCCCCAAATTGCTTCAAATGCCCCAATTGGTAGGCGGGCCTAGAAAAGAAAAATATTTTTGTCAGGGCCTGTGGGGTGGGGCCGAGCTCTATTGCAGGTGCTGCAAAAAAACAAAAACGCTTATTACAAGGGGTGTTCAAATAATCGATTAAATGGCCCCTGGCTTCTATGCCACTTCCAGAAGTAGCTGCCTTCGACTTCTATTTTGATCCGTGGAACAAACCGCTAAACACCAAGTAAAAGCAGCCATTCACCGCCCAAATATCTCCTGAATGCTGCCAATTAATTGCATGAGTGCTCAGGTGGCCACTGGCTAGGATATATGAATGACTAGATGGACACATGGCCCTATATTGCCTCAAACATCTATATCTATGGTCCCTTTTCGTCGTCGTTCTAGCTTCCATATTTACCTCTCGACATGCTGCAATTGCATGGCTATACGCCGCTTCCCGTGCCAGAGAAGGCAGGAACAGCACGGAGGGCAAGCCCTGACTAAGCTTTCCCTTTGGGGACTATACGATAGATAGTATCATGTACGTATATATGTAGTATAAATAGACAAGCTAGCTCTGTATCCCCGCAAGACGATGTCGTTCCGAGCTTGGTGTGTGGTTCAACAAACAGGTTTAGCAAGCACATACATATATGCCAGCCAATATATTGCATTGCATACATAATCTTCGCCCAAGCATCTCATTCAGGCACAGTCATCGGTCTACAGTGTTCTGAGGTATAGTCCAAGATGCAATACAGTCATAGCCTCGCTCTCTTTCTAACTCTTGTCTATTGGTCACACTGCCAACTCAGACTACGGCTTTCCATTGGTAGCACCGGCATTTGCTGACCGCTGAACACGAAATCTTGGTGGCAGGGCTCGAGGCGCAAACCGGGTAACTTTCCCGCCCGAAGGCGAGATGGCCCTGCGACTCTATACTTAAAATCATGACCCTAGAATTTTTGAGGCCAGCCCCTCCCCCGTCCTGCGCATGTCATTTGTGTTCTTTGTTCAGTCTTCTTACTACATTGCTGATCAAATCATGGGGTTTCTTCATAGCTTTGTACCTGAGGTGCTGAGATTTGCTCTTCAGAAGGTGTCTAAATTTTGATATAGCCCCTTGACTTCGATCAACGTTGATGTTATTCTGTTTCCTGCCTGGATGAAGCTTGATTCTTTTTTGTCATCGTTCTTATTCATCATACATACATATGTAATAAGCCTTACCTGCCAGGAACCGCCTGCCAGTAAGCGTCAGAGCTTGCTTGGTCATCGTATAGAACATTCTTCACTGATTGCCGCGTAGACAGGATCGGAGAAAACAACAAGACCCAGCGAACAGACAGACGAACTTGGATTTTTTTTTCTTCGAAAGCTAAATACCTCCTTACCTAACTATAGCATCGAGGGAAAAAAACCACCACGTCTCCTCTTCCTACGTTTTTTAGTCTCTTTCTGGCCCGTTCCGAATTTCCCCGCTAAGAAATCTCTATCATTCATCTAACAAGCTAGGTAGTAGTCAAAGTCTAGCTCTAAGCTTCAGATACATAAAACAAAAAGACAGGCGTCCAGAATAAGGTCGAAGAAGACGCACAACGTCGTATATGGCACGTCAATAAGTAACAAAAGTCTTCTTTGCGCCTGTTCGCTTCTACAAACTTGCAGATTGCTTGCAGCGTAGCAACGTAACGGAGTAATGGCGTACTACTAGCTTTCTAAAGGAATGCTGGAATGTGTTCGCCATCCACAAGACCGAGTGAGGAAATACCAAGAAGACGGAGTTAATCTCTGATATTGGCAAAGTATTTAGATACCAAACACTCTGGACAGAAACCCAGTAAATTCAACTATAGCTTTGTTCACAATACAGCATCTAGTGACACTACTATAGGATATTTCAGACCGCTATTCCTATATATCTTGTTGTGTAATACAACGGCTACTGCCTCCATGTTCGTCCTTTAGTCTCTATTTCTTCGGTTTTGCCTCCCGTCCACTCGAGTCATGTCCCCATATTCTAGGCTGCACAAAAAAAATGCACTTGGCCTAATCGAGGCTCTCAAAATGTTGTAGGCTTCGATCTATTGCTCGCATCCCAGAGGAATAAATGGCTCTACACAACTAACATGTACAGATGTACCACTATGTATGTACTATGTAAACATATCCAGTATAGCTAGTTCACCACAATACAGTACTAATAATCAGATTTAATCCACAACGGAGATTTGTGTCCGACATTAAGTACTTAGTCACTCTTTTTTGCCTCGTCGGGTTTACTATAGGGTTAATGATTTAATGATTAGGGCCACGCGATACAGATACTACCTACGGCACTGAAGAATGCCAAGCTTGTTAACATCGGTCAAATAAAGAAAAGTTTAAACTATTCGATCTACAAAGAGGCAAGAAAAATGTGGCAGTCCCGTAGCTGGGGATAAAAGACGCACAAAACTCCAAGTAATCATAGCCAGAATCTGTGATTTTCTACGTAGGATCAGAATAAGATCCATCCTTATTGTATGCATATTTTTTAACGTTTACGTACAAATTCCTTTTTTTTTCTAGGCCGTGTCCAAACCAAGTACGCTTCATTTTTGAAAGGGCGTCACTATGAGGAAGAAGAGGCATCATAATAAAAAGGCCGAGAAATACATCATTTTCTATGCTTACGTTGTATGCTGCTACAGACAAGACTCTTCATAAGCCACAACTAAATATGACATGTAATAAAAAAGCATGAAGTTTACTATGTGGTTGTTCTGTTTCTGTTTGTGTGCATTGCGTCGATGTAACAGGGAAAAAAAAAACCAATTAGGTTAAAAAATAGAGCCTGTTGTGTGGCACATATAACATTTAGGCTCATGAGCTTAGCTATGGGAAACGCCTTAATATCTACTTTCCATGTACAAGTACTATGTATATATTTGTATACAAATATACTTACTATTCTTTCTGTCGTGTAGTCCGTTCGGGTCCAGTATTTCGATGGCAAGCCCCATATATGCACGAGCGGGCTGTCCAAGATTATATCGTATAACAGCTTATATCCAGGTAATTCTGCTCAAAATCCAGTGCCTTCGGGCGGACCGGCTGGTCAGGTACATCATGTACGTATATATATATGCACATGAATCAGTCATCTCATAATATTTTAGGAGAGCGTTACATTTGCTGTGCTTATGTATTCTTTCTCAGGTTTCTTTTCGTTTCATACAGATTGGTAGCCAATGAAGGGAATTGGGTTTACAACTGCAAAACTAACCCATAGCTTAGCTAAGCTGTACCTTGCGAGATACACACTAGAATCATTATCTATGGTGCTATGATACAGATAATCTGCATATTACACATCGTGTCATAGTAGAATCATATAAAGTTAATAATGTATGCGACGCTTTAGTCCGATGCTCGAGGTCCTCGTGAGCACCAGGTCTGATAGCGTGCGGATAAAAGAAGATAAAAAAGGCCGTAGCTATGACCAGCAAAGTCATATCATTGCTCAAGCAGAGCATATGGAACAAGCATACCAAGCAAACTTTACTTCCAACTCTAACACCCAATAGAGATATCCTGCTACTTGCCTAGATCACAAAATCAGAGGTTTTCCCAAGGCCAGATAGACAGCTAAGAGTAACACTGAGATTTGATAATTCAAGCTTTCACCGAAAAATAATCCTTATCATGCAAGCTAGAAATAAAGCCCATTGTCATACCTGAAGCTCATCAAAAGAAACAACATGCTTTGCTAAGCCATAACTACAACCTTTTTATCCTCTTTAGTGTATATCAATATTGCGTCGCTCTGTGATCTTGAGGCCATTGAAGAATATGGGCCAGAAGACGTACTGTGTTCTTAACGCGGAATTCACATGAGAAATGTTGAACATGCCCTTGAGATGATTACTAGGGACAGAAGGGGAAATGGAGTAGTTCATATATTGTCGAATATTTAGCACGACAAAGTAAGTGAATAGATGGTAATAGTACATGGTATAGCCGGGATAGATAACACAAAAGAAGCATCATTGTGCTTCCACCATGATATATCAAACGTCCGTAAAGCAAAGAAAACAAATAAGTCGTAAAGTAGTATTGTACAAAGTTTTGATGATGTTGATAATACCAACAAGCAACAAAAAAGGTGAGATCTTGCCGATCGAAGGAGAGTGCGTGGAAATGATGCACGTGTCTACATGCTGCCCATGTTACGGATCTTCCACGAGTCATCGACCCAGGGTGCTTGACTGCCAAGGAAAGCCATACGGTGCACCTTGGCTGCGATGCCTTCAACGACATATTTTTGGGCAACCTGCTGAACCTGCTCCTTGGTAACGTCGAGCAGTAGCTGGCGACGAGTTTCCATCATGCTGTGATCGATGCCACACAGGAAGCGGCTTAGACCGATCTGGTTGACAGATTTGGGAGCATCGAGGTTCTTGAAAACAGAGATCTTGGCCTCGTCGAGATCACCCGTTGACCATTCCTTGTCCACCGCCCATTGTCCAGCCTTGCCCATGATGGAAATTGTGTTCTGGGGGTTAGGATCGCGGTACGAGTAGTAGCCAAAGATGCCGTTAAGTCCGGAGTAGTAAGCACCTCCACCGTAAGCACCACCCTTTTCACGAATCTCCTGATGCAGATACTTGTCGCTTAGCAACTTAGCTAATATTTCTAGAGGTGCTGTTTCAGGGTTCGTGTATGAGACGGTGGGTAGAGACAAGCCACCATAGTAAATCTGATACGGAAGAGGGAAGTAAGTCTTGGGGTCCAACAAAAGAGGCTGGCCGTCAAATCCAATCACTTTCTTCTGCTGGCCGCTAAGGCTGACAGGAAAAGAGCCAAGGAACTTCTTCAGTGAGGATCTGTTGTTACCCACAACAGTAGAGTCGCAGGTGATAGAAACCCGCATATTTCCAGCACTGAGGATGATATCACGGAGGCGCTTCAACTTTTCGATGAGGGGTTTGGCTGATTCCCATTCGGGCTGAAGACTGTGACTTAATGACGTGTTCAATTCGATTTGAACAAGGCCATCGACCTGCTGGGAGAGCCAAGAATTGCGGGTTAGTCCAGATTCAGCGTAGCCAAAAGCATACCGATGGCCCGATGATGCAACTTCACTCAAAGCACCGTCTGCCCAAGACTGTAGTAGTTGCTTGATGATCTTGGGGGTATCTTCGCGCTCAAAGTTGGTGTCGCGTAGTAGCTTCTCGAGAAGATTAAACATGGCAGGTACATTACGATCCAATGCCATTCCAGTCAAGACAATACCCTCTTGGGCAGCCTTGTGATCATCTGGAGAGGGGGTGGAATGGTAGCCCACAGAGATGCCACCAGTCTGCAACTTGATTTTATCCTCGAGCTCTTCTGTAGTAAGGTCGTGGGTGCCTAGGCGGACCATGCACTCGGAAAGTAGAGGGATCAGCTGACGGAGGTCCTGAGGAAGATTCTCGATTTCCATGATAGCCCGGAAGTAAGTGATGCCATTGGTAGGTGCTTCTCTCCATTGCATAGAGACACCGTCGATTGACTCGTCTGCAAGTACAGGCGCTTCCTTGGACCGAGGAATGTCCTTGACGTAAACGGTAGGTAGAGCACTGAGGTCTTGAACCTGGTTCTGCTGCTCGAGAAGCTCTAGCTCACGTCCTTCGAAGTATTTACGAGCAGGTTCTTCGCCACCAAGGGCCTTAACAGACTCAACAATCTTCTGACTTAGGCGGGTTTGTTCCTCCTTGACCAATTCATCGGCAAAGTTGGGCTTAGGCTCCATTGTAAAAGTGAGGGTATTATCGTTCAAGAGATACTTTTCGAGAAGGCCTTCCAAGTAGTTTCCCTTGGCAATATTGGCCTGGAATGCTTCAACAATCTCATTCCACTTCAAAGTCTCAAAAGGATCGATTCCAGCAAACCACCGGGAAATCACCTTGGAGAGTAGGCTTGTTCCAAAGCTAGCTGTCTTGTGTTTTAAAGACAACTCAAGCTGGTGAATGATACCGTCGATCTTGCTCTTGTCAAAGCCAGTGCTTTGTACCTCTTTGAATACCTCTTGAATACGCGCCTTGAGCTTAGGAACATCTTCCTCAGCTAAGCCATTGAGGCCGACGGAAAACATATTGCGAGTGCCAGCCCGAGTGTAGCCGGTGTTGGCACTCCAGTCAATACCAAGGCCACTTTCGATCAGTCCCTTGTACAGAGGTGAGCCATAACCATCCATTAGTAGACTAGTCATAAGGGACAGAGAAAACGCTTCAACTCCATCCTTGACGTCTCCCATGATCCAGGTTACTGAGCTCTTGTATTGCTTGTCTTCTTGCATGAGAGGGTCAACCGGTCCAGGTAAAGTGACATTGATAGGCCCAGAGCTCAGGTCTATGGGGTTCATCACCTCAAGCGGCCGCGAGGCAGTTTCGAAGTTGACTAATTGCTCATTGATTTGCTTCAGGTGCTCCTGAAATTTGAAATCTCCGTACGTGAAAAACTTGGCGTTACTGGGATGGTAGTTACGGGCGTGGAATGCCTTCAGTTGCTCGTAGGTGAGGTCTGTGATCTTTTGAGGGTCGCCTCCTGAGTTGTGAACAGAAGGGTGAATATAATCTTTGAAGCGGATGTAGAAGTAATAGCCAGCGTCAGACATCTGTCCCTTCATTTCGTTGTAGACAACGCCCTTGAAGACGAGCTTGCCATCTTCGTCGGTAACCTTTGCCTGCGGGTTCTCGGGGCCGATGCGCCAGCCTTCCTGGGTGAAGTCGGTTTCTTTAAGTAGGGGGTTCAGAGTGGCATCGAGGTACACAGAAAGAAGGTTCTTGAAGTCCTGTCTATTAGTAGTGGCGAAGGGATAGTATGTGTAGTCGAAAGCTGTGAAGGCATTCATGAAGTTGGACATTGACCGAGGAAGCATCTTAAAAAAGGGATCGCGGACAGGGTATCTGTCTAAGGTTAGTACTAGTTTGCATAATAAAGGCATCAGAATCGACTCGACTCACTTTTCACTTCCACAGAGCGTGGTGTGCTCGAGAATATGAGGAACACCAGTGTCGTCTGGCGGGTTTGTCTTGAAGCCAACTGAGAAGACATTGTTGCTATCGTCGCGCTGGATGTGAAGATAATCAGCGCCGGTCTTGTCATGCTGCAGATGGATTGCGGTCAACTCGAGCTCTGGGACGCGCTTAGAACGGAGCAATGTGAAGCCGTGAATCTTCTCGCCGACAGCTGGATGCTGCGCAACTGACGCAAAGCTGCACCGGCCCATGGCCTTGACACTGCGACGGAGCATCGTGAGTCTTGAATTCAGGGGCTAGAGGAATTCTCGAGAAAAGAAAAAAAAAAAGAGCCTGGGATGTCTCGTTGAGTTTAGGTATGCGATTCGCAAAATTCTGTAGCGTCAAGCTTTTTATATGTCGGCCTTTTATTTGAAGATCCAAGGCAGGTCGTTATGACGACAAGGCTACTCAAATGTCCTGGATTACAAACCCTTGTTGATGATTTATAGTGAAACTCTTGTTCCATGGGTGGGAAGTAACATCGAAGTGGGATGTTCGGGGCCGGCTAATAGTCGCCTAAATATTCCGCCCAGTGAATTAATCACAACTATAGTGACTTTAACATGAGCATCACAACCCTAGAGTGAATTGTTGGATTTTCGCTCACGCTCTCTTTATCTGTTGTGTCCCGATATGCATCTCTTTCAATATATACTAGACGTTTGATAACATGTAGTTTTAATTTGATATTCGGAGAGTTAGCTATTACGGCGACTACCGCGGTGATCGCTTAGTCAGACGGACTGAGGTGGTTCAATTACTCCGGAGTTCGATAACCCACAGCCCACCCACGATTGGCTAGTAGTAACTAACCCCAAGAAGGAAACATGGGACATCGTCTTTTAATAGACAGCAGCCTCTTCATTAGCAAAAACCATCCTGAAGACTAGTTTGAAGGCCTTATTTTTTCCCATACTACAATAATCACATTTTACTTACCACCCCGCCTGCTCTTCCGCATGCTTTTTCGACGACATCTATTGCTAACTGGCCTGAATAACTATTTGTAACCCCCAAATAAAGACGTCGCCTTTGTTATTTATACAGTAACGAGCTACAATCAAATCGCCTCGCCGAATTGTTGACTGCACCGAGGCGCTTCATCTAGTCATTTTTTGCCCACTGAAACTTCACGACACGGTATTTTTGGTCTCGACAAGCCGCACTGCGCCCTAGCCTTGTAACCTAGACGGACCTATTCGTCTATAGAGCGGTACCTTTATTTATATTCGATATATTATTTACTAGCCAGACAACCCCTCACGCTGTCATCATAGGCCTCGTGCGACCAGTAACCGAGATATCATCGTCTACACCTTCACAGGACCGTCCTAATACGAGCCACTATAATTATTCAGTAGTCGCTGGAGTCATACCAAACACCAACTAGCTACTGACTCGCTGCGCGACATATATGTTTACATCCCCGAATCCGATTACGCCAAGCATTGGAGCATCATGAGCTCGTCCAATGGCCAGGACAGCGGCTCTTCCGCTAGAAAAGGAAAGCATAAGAAGGCTCTCGATCCAAGCGACACTACCACACGACTTCTCGAGGCTAAGATCAACCAACTCGAACGAGAAGCTGCCACTGATAAAGACCAAGAGGCTGAAATCGGTAAGACAACGTTCATATAGTCCAATAAACCCTCTTCAATATGTGAAGAGAATTCTACAGGCTGTAGTATTGGACGCATGAAAGCGAACCATATGCTTACAATATGTGGTTAATCTAGAACGGGAAGTCAAGCGTGCCAATAGGGATTTAGCACAACAAATCTCCAAGATGGATGAAATGCAAAAGGTCGAGCACTTATTACGCCGCGCAAGCGAGCTTCTTGCCGATATGCGCCGACTCGAACGAGAAAACCAGAAGAATAAGAAACGGGGTGACACTTTACAGAAGGATAAGGATGCCAAGATAACAGAACTGGGCAAGACCAACCAACTAAAAGAGAAACTCGAAAAGTTGTGCCGTGAGTTGCAAAAAGACAACAATAAGCTTAAGGTAGGCTTATATTCAAGCTTTGTTCGGGTTATCTACATGCGAAGTCAAGAACTAACATGTACCATAGAACGAAAACAAGACCTTACAAGACAATGTTACTCGAACCACCAAGGCCTACGACGCCAGAGTAGAATCAGTGCTTAGCAAGCTCGAGGGTTACCAATCAGAAAAGGACAACCCGCGACAAGAGATCATCGATGTTTCTGTTGAAGAATTGTGCGTATATATCGAACTACGGGCAATATGGCATATAACATACTAACATAGGCCTCACTTTTCCACTTTAGATTTCGTCAACGCTTCAAGACTTTGATCGAGCAATATGAACTTCGAGACTTGCACTTCCAGGCTCAACTTCGCACAAAGGAGCTGGAAGTGCAATACAATATGGCCCGCTTTGAAGCACAAAAGAAGCTCGCAGACGAAGAGACGACAAAAACTCGTCAATTGCAAAACCAAGTTCAGAACTTGAGTTCTAGCGACAAGGAGCTAAGATCTCAGGTCAATCGCTATGCGGAAAAGTTCAAACAGGTACAGGTCATGCTCGAGCAATACGGGGGTATCAACATACGAGAATCAGCAAGCTAATACGTGTGGTCATGGTGACCGGGACTTTGTGTTAGGTTGAAGATACCCTCACGAACAGCAACGAGCTATTTTCCACATTTAGAAAAGAGATTGAGGATATGTCTAAGCGGAATCGGACTCTAGAGCGGGAGAACAAGGATCTTAAGCGAATCCAACGAGTGAGCCACGAAAGCATGCTTCAGATGGCAGGCGAGCGCGAAGACTGGCGGGCACAAAGTTCATCTGTAAATTATGTTCCAGGTTCCAGTTCTAGTACCAATGGCGCTGGCAGCAATGGAGTTGGGATGGGCTATCCTGCGTACGCCAATGGTACGGTTAATGGCTATGGTTATGACCATGACCATCGCCATGGAGGCGACGATGACGAAAATGTGGAGGGGGAAGACGATGATGAGGAAGATGACCAGCACGAGGACGATAGTAACGACTCGACTGTAGAGAACAGCGATGATGCGTACCTGTCCGACGCCGACTCAGACGCAGGGGACTACGAGATGGTCCAGTCTGATCCTCCAATGCCATCACAACGGCCTGCAGAAAGACCGACATTCGGACCAGAAAGGCCGCCGGTACCGGGACCGGCATCACAACAAGCTCGATCTAGCGATCCGAACCCGTAGTTATGCGACTTTGATAGTCTCTGATGGTATGAGGCTTGGTCCATGCATATGCCACCTGCATGCTACTCTAGCCTTATGATTTGTATCATTAGATTTATTGCCTAAAAATATAACCATCGGCCTATAAAACGGCCTTGTCTTTGACAATTCACAGCCCAAATCCATGTAAAATTAGTGAGCGTATATACATATATATTGCATACTTTTGATAATCAAGCTGTCTATGATCTCACACTCGTAACTAATAAAGATGATTGTTATAAAATGTGCCTTCGGGTAAGCATATGGCCGTAATTGGATATTTACATTTAGTTTGACCATGTAGTATTGAAGTATTGGTTATACTTTTAGTACTTATTTTCTCCCTACTAGGACAAAATAACAGCTTTGCTGTCATATATATCAATCTGCGTTATACAGGCTCCGAAGAAGATAGCTATGCTGATTAATTCGTGCCTGAAAGTAGCAATGGCGATGAACAAGCAAGGATACGATAGGCTTTTATCGCCGAGCCGTTGATCAAAACAGGCTTGAGTAGACTAAAACACGGAATGTACAGCTAACTAGATATTTATGTATTTATATCGTTATCAATGGTCGGCTCTGCTTTTATCAGTCTTGAACAATAATTTTTTGAAAAAAATGAGCCGCATTTACTCAATCTTTTGTCGTTTCTTTTCCGGTCACTGTGGTATATTTAATCACGGCACAGTTAGTTATCAGCTGGTTTGTTTTTTGTTTATAAGGCAGCCGTGTTCAAGAGACTTCCCAACCAGGCAACTACTGTCTTAAAAACATTACCTCTCTATTTGTCCAGCTTACTTTGAGGTAGAAAATCCAACAGTAACAAAACCCAACTTTCTTTTCCTCTCTTCAACAACAACTAAATTTCAGCATCAACTTTTTTCACTATTGGTACATCTTGTGATTTGTTTTCGCTAGATCTTTTTTCCCTTAGGCGACTAAGAGGGTGGTATTTGCCCCCATCAGGAAAATACCCTACCTCTATTGCACTACATTTTCGTGGAGGCTGCAATTCCCGCTGTGTATCCTTGAACAATTTGAATCGAAGCACCTTGTTCTTAACGACTCAATATTAGCCGCCATGGCTTCCACTGCAGGTGATGGCCCTGAAGATTTGCTACTGAAGGACGAGCAGCTTCACGCCTTGTTTTATATCCTCGTTCATAATGAGACATACTCTGAAATTGCGGCTTTTACTGACCCCAAGGCCATCGCAACAGCTGGCTATCCATTCACTTACGATTCAGATAGCGACAGCGATGATCAGAGCGAAGATGAAGAAATCTCAAGCAAGACTTCTAAGCTGGCGGTCGATGATGCCAAGGTTACAATTAGTGTGAACAGCGCTACTGATACCCGGGACAAGGATCCGGCTTCGGGACCCGCTAAGCTCCGTGTTAGCTCCGATCCGTTGCTTCAGATGCTATCTGTCACATTTGTACTCCCGATCCCAGGCCTCAAGGACGTTCCGCCTACGTTTTGGTCCAAGTGTGTACAGGGAATAGTGTCGTTGTTTGGAAAGGCTGGGCTATCTGAAAGCTACGATCAAGGTGCTATCGGGAGTCGGCGTACTCTAGCGACAGCCGCATCCGCAGTAGTAGAGGCCTTTGCACGCGGCTACCTTGATGGGCTTCGTCGGACAGAACGTCCTAAGCTACTAAGAGTACCAACCGGAAGTACAAGAGATGAGAGCTTGCAACCGGCCTTACATACCACAAACCTCTCCCGCGACTGGAATCAGTTTATGGAGGATGTTATCTACGGCGATTTCATTGACAAGGCCTGCGATGTCCTCATGGAAACCGCGGATCTTGAAGAACGCCTTCCTATTGTCAAAGGTGCCGTTGAATACATCATATACAAGTAGGTTTTTTTTGGGGGGGATGTGCCATGTTTGACATCTAGTCACTAACAAGATTATAGCTTGGCTACCTTTCTACACCGCGCTTTTGTGGTTTCACCGGAAGGCCCCTTTGTCATTCAGCTTTTGGATACCGGAAACAAACTAATTCCTTATGCTATGATACGCCAGATTTTGAGAGTTGGCAATGCCGCTACTATGGTTAACGGCTTGGCCAAGATGCTTCTCTCAAAGTTGAGCCTAGGCTCTGTGGCTAATTGGTTAGGTTTGACACAAGGTGCTGAAGAAGGCATGAATCTGCTCCAAAGGTATATAAATAAGCCACTAATCATTAATATTCAATACTAACAATTAAGTAGAATCATCAGCACTGTTATGCTATGGGATTGTCCCGATGCCGAAAAAACGATTGCCAAGTTGGAGAAGTCTAAGAAGCTTTCCTCAACCCACATACAAGCAATCAACGAGTTTCTTGAAGCTTCAAGAGAAGAAAAAAACGAAGTCCGCCAAAAGAGTATGAGCGAGTCTATTTCCATCATCAAGGCAATTGTAGAGGCATACGATCCTGAATCTATTGAGCTTGAGGGCTTAACAAACGAGCAGAATGAGGCTGCCATGCAATATTATGGCGCAAAACTGATGGTCAGGGACAGAGAGAATATTGTGTCAATTCTCTGTAAACAAACACCCGATCTCTTGACTGACGGAGTTAAAGATGCAATCACCGCATACGACCCAATCATTCGTGATCTTCACTCGGCAGTCGACCTCAGCTCACATGTGTCAGCAGCGGAAGCGTTCATTGCAGATTTCTTGTTGATCAGCTCCCCAAAGAAAGGCGCCCGGCCTACAGTACATGACTATGCTGATCTTATGAAAAAGCATCGTGGGTCTTTCTATAACTGGCTTCACGATGCTATCAGCAAATGCGAGCCTGTTCGAGAAATCTACAAGACGTATCTCAAGAAGATAGCAGTTGAATTTCGACAACCGGGCGATAGAAAGAAAGGTCACGTCTCAGAAATCCACCAAAAGATTAACGAAATGTTCATGACATTACCTACGAGTCAGAAACGAGATATCATTGCGACACTCAGGGAATATGTCAGATATCTCGTCATCATCAGTGACCCTAACATACGTACAGTGGACATTAGTTCCTGGAGTAGCGACGAGCTTCTTAATTCCATGGGAGGGCCTGCAACATCAATGGCGTCATGGCAAGCTCTTGTCGACCAGACTAAAATTACGCCAGCAACCCCTGATGGGCCTATCAGAACAGGCCGTGATGTCTATCACAAGCCGATGTCTCGACGCCGGAAGACATTTGACATGGGCAGCGAAAGATTGTCACGAAGAAACACGCCGTCGCCCACGCCGCCTCTGCCGTCTAACACAACACTCTCGTTACCGTGTGAGCCTGACACTGAGAATATCGTCAAGGCGCTAGGAGACAAGTTCAAGAAGATTCTACAAGAAGATGCACTCAAGTGCATAGCAGCAATAAAAAAGACGAAGGGGGAAAAAGAAAAGGTTTGACAAGATGTAATAGGATCAGGATCCAGTCACCGTGTAAACGACATGTCTAGTGCTACATTCAATGCATTGGGACCAAGCACGGTTTTACGACTGGATTAGGTACGGTGTGGGCCGAATTATAATTATAGATATCAAGAATCGTCAAAAACAATATCTATTCATCCTCTGTATATCTTGTACAATGCAGTGGCTGTGATAGCATTGTGTCTATAAGCAAGCAAGCTACTGTGATCATGGTACTTTGTATTAAAATAAGTGGTTATCGAAAGGTATGTATGAGAAGTCGCACATGAAAATAAAAGGAGCAGTCACAATCACAGTCACATTGTTTCCTACTTCTACTACAAATACATGTGTATGTATGTACTTCATCACGTTCCATGCGTACAAATCGTGGTTCATTGTTTCACAGCCTCAAGCTTCGGGATCATCTTTTCAGCATCGATTATAGCTATAAAAAATAAGATAAAGATAAAAAGAGATTATCTATTTGATTGTTAGAAGAGGCGGGGATGGAATGGAGAAGGGAGGACAAAGAAAACTGAGCTGTAAAGCCGAGCAGCAAAAGCCTTGTTTTTCCTTTGTTTTGGAGAGGGAGTACAGCATTGAGCTGACATGAGCACCGCCTCTTTCTTTTTTGTCTTGTTAAGAAGCGAAAGAGAGCAGTAGATTGACTTGGTATACAGCACTAAAGACAAATAATATAGAGGAGAAGCTAGGGCTTTAGAGCTTGGGCCTTTCCTCTAATAAGCATCATCATTTCCCATGCGACTAACCCTAATGTCTTCATCGGCTACAGTACGATCTATGCACTAATAAACACGAGCAGGGTAGCAATCTCGTCTGCTCATGTTACTTCTTTTATAATCCAGATATTTTGGTAGTATTAGTCCTTATAACTTTGTAGTAGGTAGGTAGGCCAAATAAGTATTATTCATCCTTTTGGCCTTTATTGCTTATTATTCTTTTTCTATCGACGGCCCGAACGGACCTGCTTTGCATTTTCCTTTCCCGTTCTTCATCTTAGCTCTTTTTTATTACAACAAAGAAGAAAACGCCCCCAAAAATTCTTAAATTACAACGCTTGTTTTTTTTTTTTTCTTTTTTTTTTACCAAGTTCGCCTGGCCCCCCTAATCCTAGACGGAAAATAGCAGAACCCAGGTCTCTCTTTTTCCCTGTCTGGCGTTTTTGAAGCGACTTTTTTTTTTCATGATGGCGTGTTTTTTTTGCCGCTCCCTAAAAGATTTTCTCTCGTATTGTTGCAAATCGCCAGATCCATTAAGTCTCAGGTTCATATTACTGATAGTTCATTTGATGCCCCAACCAGGTGATGTCATATGAAGTACGTCGAAACAGAATAAAAAATGGGCAGTTGTGCTCCAGTAACCCTAGTAAACCCTATTATATGTCTCTATAGTAATAATATACATATAATGGATATCTTAATAAACATTAAAACAAAACATACCACGATCTATCTAGATTAAGATATTAGACAATTGAAAACAAATTTAATGGTGAAAACGACACTATTCTTAAGATAAAAACACTATGATGTATACCATGATTGCGTTGTTCGTTTTACTTAGCCACCCTTCCCGCCGGATCTGTCACCTTTCTGAGAGCCTTTATCTCTTCCATAACCGGAACCCACATTCACAGTTGATTTATTCTTCTTTGCAGAGCCAGTAACTGTCGTCCAACCAGAATCGTCGGTATGATCATCGTCTCCATGAGACTGCTTGGGGCTAGTAACATTTCTCTTGCTCGGGGTTGACCTGACTGGTGTAGATGGTGCTCGTGGGGTACGAGGTACACTTTGGCTACCAGGAGGACCAGCAGATTTTCTCCACGAGGGAACATCACCATCCACCCGTACCATGTCGGCCCAAGATCTAGTTGTCGGTGGTGAAGATGCTGCATGTGGGATATTCATTGGCGTTGCTTGGAGACTCAGCTCAGATCCGACCATATAGATAGGTGGCTTTGGACGAGATACGAGATTGGTAATTGTTCTATCCAGTTGCGAATTACTTGTAGCCCTATCTATATCAGACAGGGAGGCTGGAATGGCCACAGACATATGGCGAGAGTCATTAATATCTGTGCTTTTGCTATCATGTTGACTTGCTATCTCCGCCCAGCTTCCAGAGACACGCTTCGGAGTATAGTTCATGGCGAAACTGGGCGCACGAGACCGCGAGGCAGCGTCGGAGGAAGCATCAATAACTGATTTTGAACAACTATCATTTGGCGTATATATACCCGTTGTTTCTGAGGGTGAATACGACATGGAATCAGTTCTAGGACTCAATAACTCTATCGCCATGTTGTTAGTGATGTCAATCCTCGTTCATTAATATTGTCAGATATATGTACGTACTATCAAGTCCTCGTGGAACGAACTGTGCCGCGGTAGGATTAAGCTTACGACTAGTCTTCGCGGCTGTATACTGACTTAAGCTATCTGGGCCCGTGGTTTGATATAATGGCGGAATATTTGATTGAGGGTCGACATAGCGATCGTGATTCCCCATGGTCCATGGCCCATCATTGTGATGATACTTCCAGGGATATTTTGGGCAGTTTGAAACGTAGTGTTCACTGCTACCACACCACGAGCATGAGATCGGTATGTGAGATACCTTGATTAAGTTTTGTGGCGGTGTGCGTGTTGCGTATGAGCATGAGCGTTTGACACCATGACCTTGAGAACCGGAAGGGTCTACGGGGCTGGTATCACGATTACAAGCTTGCGACGACTTGCGCGTGGAGTCTCGAAGCCTCTTACCAAGCACCGATGCACCTGAGTTGAGATCAGTAGATGGTATGCTTGATGTGGCCGTAGTGATAGACTGGGAATTTGATGTGACAGCTGGCTCACGAGAGTTGGAGAGCTGCAAGGTGTTGATTACATTTTGAAGAATACGAGAGAACTCTGGAGTCCGGGATTCAAAATCATCAATGGCCAACTCTCTGTCTTCATCGGACAGACTGACCTCACTATCCAGGTAGTAGATTCCAGCTTCTTGTATGAGATCGTCAGTCATACGTGGCAGCGCATGTTGGTTAGTGTACAATAGCCGGTAAAGCCAACGTGCAGCAAACGATTCCCAGCGGCAACCATCCGGTAAACGGAGGTATGGCATACGCAGAAACACACCAGCTTTAGGGAAATATTTCTGAATGAACAATTTAGAGAATATTGCATCATCAGAATCAATCGGCGGCTCTGAAACTTGGCCTTTGCCGGACATATTGGCAGGTATAGCGAGGATAGGGTCTGTGATCAGTAAATTGGCTTTCTCTTCTTGTGGTGGTGTGAGAATATTGCCATATTCCAGTGTCAAAGTAGAATATTCCGATTTTGGGGTATTGGGACATGAGTTTGTGAGCGAGGTTTTCATCGCTTCTAACCTGTGAAAGTTGGAACCATGACAACACTTGATAGTGAACATGCGATGAGATACTCGAGACGATAGCTTCATGAGAAGTTTTTTACTTAACGGCCCAAAATCTGTCGAAGGAACAAAACATGTCGGTGACTTTGACTGATGGGAAAAAGACATACATCTATAACAAATGCGTTGATTTAGTATATTCATTGAATATTATATTGCGCTTATGATACGAATTGCGTTTCACTTACAGTTGAAGAATTTGCGTATCATTGTAAACGAAGAGTGACTTTGTTTGTGTATACCATCAACAAGTGTAGAATCATACAAATATAATTGATATTGAGTTGCTGGAAACAACCGACCTGTCCAAGAAGCACGATCACAGCGTATATTCTTGGCTGGGAGAAATAGAGAGTATATGCAATAATTAAAAATATGAAGTTATCTATCGACACGATGAGATGGATGATGAAAGCCTAGAGAAACGAAGAACATGCACAGTTATGAAGATTTGAACGTTTGTTGATGAAGGGATTATGTACGACAAAAGTTGGTAGAGGTTGAAAGAAAGATAAAGAAAGCAAGGCACAGCTGAATTACTAACGGAGTAGATTAAGTCTAGTACTAACAGGAAACTACTTTTGTGGGCAATTCAAAATCAAATATGCCTTGTAATTAGAAATATGTAGTTGTACTATATATCTAAAGCCATCATGAACACAGTTGAAATGCTCTAGTTTCCAAATTAGGAATAAGACAGAGGTGTCACAAACACGCTTGCTAAGTAGCCAATAAGAGCCATTGCGTTGAAAATTAGTGGAGCCCATTTCCTAGGACAGGACGATCAAAAATCTTGTCGTAGGCAAAGCTTCATGGAGCTCAAAGCTGAAGCTCAAGCCTAAGCTCAACAGGGCTGCCAGCAATATGTTGCGTATCTGCCGATAGTCGGGTAACTAGGCTACAAAGGTTGGCATACCTATCAAGTACTGTCTAAAGCTACACTACCAATCATTTGGTCTCGAGTGTAGGTTTACTCTTATCTTGTTCTGTCTAGTGGAATGAAGAGCCTATATATACATGTGCCGTGACTATAGGAGCTTGTGCATGTTTGCTTGCAGCCGGCACTTGTCGTGGACGACACCTTGCGATGACGAAATATGAGTCTCTAGCACACTGCATGAATAGCAGTAGCCTTTGAAACCTACTGAACATTTAGTGCTCTGGCTATCGGTCAAACCATATCGTGGCTTAGAGATATAGGGGAGAGTAGCAGAAGCCGTGCACAACATGAGATGGTCTCCAGTTGCACTGTGGAATAAATATAAGAGCCAATTAGAGGGGATCAGGCAACAGGCCATCCGCTCACCAGACGACACAAAAGCCAGTTAGAATGGCCCGAAATCAAAGACAGCACCACTAACAGCCAGACAAGAAAAGCATGCCATGATTTTAGTGCCTAATGATGCATGTTTTTTGGGGGGTCTGCGTAACTGAGGATCATTTGAGAATCTGGGATATTGGGTTGGCTTTCGTCCAGCGAACTTTGCGTATTGGAAACTGGTTGTAAGATAACTGGCAGAACTCAAGTGGCCACTATTTTTCTTCCTTCTAAAATTCCGTGCGTGGGCTGGCTTTTGCTCTACTTTGGGTCGTGGGGGGGCTGTGCAGGCGGATGACGGCCATACTGTGCGGGTTGTGGTGCCTTTTTTGGGTTTTGACTTCCAGCTGCCCGCCTGTTTGGGACCTGTGACTACAAAAAACTAGTGATTTTGGCGGATAGCGGATGACGACGTACACTGTGCTAAGCACTGTCTGCATCAACAAAGACCAAGCCAGTGTTATGCAAAATAGAGGATGGAGTGCTCTGAAATCTCGTTGGCTCAACGATGTTAAAGGTGCGACATCATCTCCTCTCCGACTCCAGACTTTGTCGTGCTCCAAGATACATAGTATACATGTATATATGTAGGCTTTCATCTGCTGTCATCGCGACCGGGTGATTTTTCTAGTCACCGGACCTCAAGACCCCATTGTTCTAGGCAACTCGCCCCAAGGCGGTCTTTTTTTGCTCTCAGGCGCCCCCGGGGCCAGCTATCAATACCAGTAATCTCAGTAAACTCCAGCAGCGTAGCTAGTGGTTCACAGTAGCATTCACAGTAGCACCAGGTTCCTGGCTCAGCCTAGCAAATAGTTCCACTTCCAAAGTGCCTGCTATGCTAGCCAAGCCTTAAGCAACGCTATACTACCGAAAAGCTACTTTTTTTTTCTTCGCTTCCTCTTCTTTTGAATCTCATCCACTTTGAACAAATCGTCTCGTGACATCAACCCAGCACAATCGAGACCGCACCCCTTTCCACGCCGCCATCAAACCCCGGCAGTATATCCGGTCTCTCACGGCATTAAGACACTCGATCGCCAATAACAGCCTGTACTTCATATTTACTGTTCTTTATATTTTCCCCATCATCTTTGAGCGCACTTTCTGGTACTACCCAGATCCACACTCTTTCCCCCAAACGTACCCTCGCTTCCCGTCAGCGAGCCTTCATCCCGCTATTGTGCCGTCCACCTCCTGTCTCGACAGCTCTTCCATTCTTACAATTCTCGACACTGCTTCAGCGCTCTCGAACCAAGCTTTGCCGTTGCTTCATCAACTTTCTCGTCCCCCCCCCCCCCCCCAGATTACCCCCGGAAATACCGCCAAACTGTCGTCTCCAATTCTCCTCCAGCGCACCGTCGCCCACGACGAAAGTGCCACCAAATCTACACCTCCCGCTCCCACCGGCAATCGTAGCTCCAGCGGAACCTATCTCAGCACCAACATGGCCGATCAGAACTCTGGTGATAACGTACGGAGGCGACGTAGCAGTAGCATCCTGCAGGTCTACCATGAGCCGCCGGAGACGCTAGAGCAGATCAGTGATCAGGCCGTTGTGCCCAACCTAAATGCCAACTGGGTGAACTCAAAGGGTAAGTTTGTTTCCAGTCTAAATATCTCACCTCTATCGTGATAGCGTCTTGGTGACGTGACTGTCGAGTACTCTGCCGAGTCTCTGTATTGCAAATGTAAGCTAACATGTGCCTCTGTGCTTAGGTGCCTGGACTATTCACTTGGTGCTCATTGCTGTCCTGAAGCTCTTCTTCAACATGATGCCTGGTGTCACATCTGAGGCCTCATGGACGTTGACCAACATTACCTATATGTTTGGCTCCTACATCATGTTCCACCATGTTCGCGGTATCCCCTTCGAGTTCAACAGTGGTGCTTTCGACAATCTCAACATGTGGGAACAGATCGACGATGGCGCACAGTATACACCTTCCAAGAAGTTCCTTCTTAGTATGCCTATCGCTTTGTTTCTGCTCAGCACGCATTACACACATTACGATTTGCTTTACTTTGTTGTCAACTTCGTTGCAGTTCTCTGCGTGGTGATTCCCAAGTTGCCCTTTGTAAGTACCATCACTCACTCACCTTTCCATGTTTAAGCATGTGATCCATGAGAAACCTTATATTGTATCTGAAACTAACCTATTATTCACTACTCTTAACAGAGCCATCGTATGCGCATCAGCCTGTTCACCGCCCCCGACGATGAATAAATATAACAAACATGGACACGCCTGTACACACTCTCGTGCCATTATTCCGATAATCCACCTCACCGTTGCTTCCGGTCACTTAGGGATACGTCGTTGTAGAAACAAGTCTATTCCTCACACAAAGTGGCTGCTATAGTCTAATCTAGTATAACATATTCAACGTTGCCCGCCTGCCATGGCCGAAAGGAAACGACGGGTAGCTCGCTGCGTTGAATATGGCTACTATCTACCTGAATTCTTGAAGGCGAAGGAACATATATATTCTTGATTATACCACTTTTTGCGCTACTTCCTGTTAAACATTCTGCATCTCTATTCCTCCTGGTCCTTTGAAGACGTTTCATATCATACTCCGTTTATCTCCAAGTTTCTTTATTTTGACTATTACTGCTTTGTTTCTTATCTATTTTTTTTGTCCCCTGATAGTATCTTTTGTTTCTGCAATACGCAATTTCCAATTGCCTTTCGTACAATATTGATATATTTCAATCTTGATCTCTATATCGTCTTTGGTTATCCATATAAGTATGTTGCAAGTATATCTCAAACATGACATGTGAAAATTGATAGTTGTATGGCTTTCTTAGAAGACGTTTGCTTGGTTACATGCGATCATCCCACGTAGAAGAACTATATTTTTTTCAGTGGCATCAAAGAAGCACTTGTTTTCTTTCTTGATACTACCACAATATAAGGCAATACTATCTCCAGAGAACCAAACGTGGGATATTTGGGTTGCGTTACATGGGCAATTGGCTCTGAAATATGGCTGCCTAGAGTTCTTTGCAACAGATCATTGAAAAAGCACATGTCATGTGCAGTAGAGTAAGCGGCATGGCATGTAACATACAAATGCCGAATACTAAGGTACAATGTGTATATGGATTTAGATATATACCATCGTAAGTCCCCACATTTTGTTTGGCTAACCAAGTGTGATATTTCTAGGTATCAAGTTCTCAATAGTTGGTTCTTTTGGTAACTTGTACATAGGTTAACTATGCTCTAAACTCCTATGATGAATACCTTTATGTATAAATTATCGGTGAGTTGAGGGTCATTCTTCACCTCAGCCTTACATTGTTTTAAGAATACTGATTTAGCCTTTATAACTAGTTTATCCATTCTTTCTTATGCCAAAGCGTTCATTCTTTCATCCTAATTGTAGAATTGTACACCGCAACAAAGAAATATTAGTCTCTCGTCTAATCTATACTAATCAATAAAGTCACGTGTGCCTTTATATTGAATTTTATACTCTCCTTGACATGAGTAATCGAGCAACAGATGGGAAATACATAACTGGGATTGAATATCTGCATTGCTTCGTTTCGTATCAAGAGATACAAATATGCGCATCGGCGTTACAATAGTTTCCCTGTAACATTGACAAGACCATGGTAGTATATGATGTGTCGTATGAATGATAAATAGAGACTTGCTTGCCACGTCAAAGCGGGACATGTATATTGTATATCTATGATATAAATCTAGTGTGATGTACAGTTTCTTTTCCAAATTTATTCTGTTTTATCTATGAGTCGTTCCAATACTCCTGTGATACATAAAAAAGCAAAGCTGTGAATTGCTGGTCATCTCTTTATAGACTGCTTAAAGTTTATCGGAAGTAACGGGGAGGTAAGACCGACGTCCAATCCACTTTTCAGGTCTAGATTTTTGTTAGAACAATGGTAAATATGTGCAAATCCGTTCACGAGAGTAGCCAGGTCATTACAGTCACTTACCTCATAGTCAACAACGCAACAATCCGTTTTTGCATTTCATCCGCTGTCTCCTCAGGCCGGCTATTCGCTCTGCTTAGGTACAGCCACCACCTCAATACTCGCCGCCTATCATATGTCGAAACCTCGACAACTGGTAGACCACGTTCTACACACGCCAACTTCAGCTCTTCATCGGAGAGTATATTACCTATTAAGTCTCGAAGTAGTAGAGTATCATCTACCGCTAGAAATTGTATTCTTGAGGAGCCTTTGAGCGCCCAGTAAATCGGGGCCAGAAGCCCGCCCGCCAAACGGTCTAGGATGAGCGGAATCAGATGTAAGCTGCGTAAGATATGACGCTTAGCTGCCATCTTGGACTTATCATCAAGTGTTGTCGAGTACCCCATAGGAAGAATCGGCGCAATCTCTAAAAACGAGGCCACTCTTCGCACCTCTACCGCCGCAATATCATCCTCTAGTTGCTTCGGTAGTCGACATGTATACGGCATGACATCCTGTATATACAGCGCAATCAGCGGTGTCAATTCGCCACATACCACCAGAATCACGCCGAATATGGGGATACGCATGATATCATGTCTCACACGCCGCATAAGAAGCCAATCTGCACGCGATACATGCTCAGGAACTTTACCGGTAGCGGCAAACTCCGCCAGTACGGCACCGGCACTAGGTAGAGCCACCGGGTTCGTTTCTGTGACTACACGCCTGCTAGCAAGAATTTTGCGTGCCGCAAATACGTTCTTGACACCGGTCTTGTAGAATGCTAGATAGGCTTTCGCACGGCCCATGAAATGAGTGACCGTAGAGACGGACGGATCACGTTCTGCTAGAGTTAGAGGAGCGGGCAGCGTTGCGAGTGGTGGGTTGACACGCGACAATGGATATTCTCGGGCATCGATGGACACTATACTTGAGGCAGTCTGTCGGGATTCATCGAGTCGGGCGTTGGAGCTGGTGCTGGCAAGGCGGATTGCCATAGACTGTAAGGAATAAGGACGTTGAAAGCATGATGGCGCAACGGTGCGTCGGAGGACGCTTGCTCGGATCAAAACACTCATGCCTATGATGCCAGATGCGTAGAAATAAATATATGTGAAGAAAAGGAAGCTACTTTGTGCTTATAACGATCCTTTTTGAGGTTGATGTGTTCTTGATTTACGATGTTATGTTTCGTGAATTATGAAGAATGCTGGATAATCACCACACATACATAATGTATGTATACATATGCAAAACTCACTAAAATTTTCAACAAGTAGTTTATTCACTCAAGGTAGGTTGTTTTTTCTGTTGTAACACTGATTTTCTAAGAAAAAATGTCGGGATATGGCCCCACATCGCACTACTTTAATTCTATACTTTAGGGTTGGTAGAATAACCTATTAGGGTCTGTTGTAGCCTAACGCCTTTTCTACGCACTCTGCTACACGATGAAATATGGCATTTACCAATCACAGCCTGTAGCTAACTGCTCGGCGAGCTGCTCCAAGTATTTTTGATCTGTCTCATCAAAACCATTGAGTTCGGTGCAATCCAGATCAATCAAGCCCACCAACTTCTTTGAGCCGTCGGCTTGGGGCACCAGAATGGGAACTACGATTTCGCTCCTGGTAACGCTGTCACAGGCAATGTGGCCCTTGAAAGCGTGCACATCAGGGACTAGCTGAGTTTTTTGGGTAGCAGCTGTCGTGCCGCATACACCGCGACCAAAAGCAATGGTCTGGCAAGCTACCTTGCCTTGAAACGGACCGAGGATAAGTTGATTTCCGGCAGATACGGAAGGGTCGATGGTGTAGAAGCCTATTTGGAAGTTAGTGACACGGAGCAGAAGATTACTAGAAGGATATAGTAGAAGCGTGCAAGAACAAATAGAAGCATGTAGGAGAGGATCAACATGATAGATCACCTAGATAGGTATCGTGGAACCGAACCGCGGAAGAGAATAGCGGAACACGATATTTTTTTTTTCATTATAGAAGATCAGGGAGAAAGAAGGAAAGGGGGAACACGATCAGATCGGCAGCCGGACCGTTAACGTACCAGCCCAGTTCACCGCGTTGCTGGGAGATGGCAACAACTTATACGCATGCCAGATCATGCTGGCTGCATTGGCGAGGTTGCTATATTCGTCATAACGAAAGTTGTTAGCTAAGCAACGGCTAAAAGACACTAAAAAAGAAGGACTACGTTGTAACGACAGGCGAATCCTTTTTTAGGTACTCCTTCTGTGCTTTTTTTTTTCAGATGTCGGAATATCCTAAGTATATACAGATAACTTACCACACCTATATGACGTGTCAGTTGGTATCAAGATGGAGTTGGTGAGAAATATGTCAACTTACCCAGTTGCGGCTATCAATGAGAAGGCCTGAGTTTTCAAGCACGAGTTGAGAAAGTATTTCCTCTTTAGTGAGGCCTTCCTCGAAGTTGGTTGAATCGGCGTGAACCTAAAGCAATGCGCGAGGAACAATCAGCTGTATCCCAACACAAACAACATTGTCAACATAGATATAATATTGATATTATTGTTTCGATTTTCCTGATTTGGGTAATCGAAAAGAGAAAACAAAAAATAAACAAACAAAAAAGGCAGCTGAGTTTGAAAGACAAAATTGCCGGCCATGCTTCATACCATCTTCTCAGCTACGACTCTTAAGAGTGTCTGTTATATATGAGTCTGTGCGACCTGATGGGACGGGCGCTGAAGCAAGTTGATTTCTAGGAAGATGCTTTATAAATAGCCGTGTAACTCTAAATAAGTCAAGTTATATAAATATGGAAATAAACAAAATGCTGGAAATTGGCTAGATTTTTAGGTCTTGGTGATTTGGTAGGACGTTCATCTTAGAGAAAAAAATCGTCATCGTGGGCCCTTTCGATGACATCTAACCCTACATAACCCTAAAGAAATACGAGAGAAAATTGGTGGCATACAGCAAAGGTATTCACAGAAGCAGAGTGGAAGATAGCATGCAATATATAATAACAACTGTAATTAGACAGTAAAATGCGAGACTAAGTAATGCATATGCTCCAAGAATAATAAATGCACGACCATTTCATATGACACCGGGAATAAAAACAGAATAAACAAGAACAAGAACAAACAATATCTAATGTGAGAAGACAAGCAAGCAACTACTAAAGACAAGGCAATAGTAGAGTGGTGCTAGCTAGGGCTGTGCCGCATTTCTTCGAATGGGATGACATTATTAAAGATGACAAGATTCGAAGACATGAGTGCTACGAACAAAAAAAAATCCGCCTCAACGCCAAGAGGCAAAGAATGACAAAACAGATGCATGATATTCATAAGTTTCTTATTGCGTGAGGCCGTTCGTATATGCTTCAGTGTATATATAGATGTAGCATAACATGGAATAGCGGTAACCTGGGGTGTTTGTCTAGCCAGAGACATGGACAGAGCAGAGTAAGATAAAGATAAATAACGAGATTTTTTTCTTTATAGAAGGTGGTACAATAAAAGCATCTCACTTCTGCAGACAAAGAGAGAGAGAAGTGAAGAATGGCAATTAGTAGACCTTCTTCTTCTCGTCGATACTGAACTGGCCAGGGCCGCTGTTGACAAGTAGCAGCAGACCACCGACAATAGACAGAATCTGGAAGAAATCGTACTTGGCAAAGTCCTTGTGAGGGTGGTGCTCGTGAAGCTAGTGAAGACAAAAAGTTAGCATGTGACTTTGTTTTCCGGTTGCTTTTGAGAGTTCGATGCTCGTTTGCATGGAATGCATGGGAGAAGAAGAATCAATGAGGGAGGGGGTGGGAAAAAAATAAGAAAGACTAGAGGATGATCTGCTTACAGTCCAGAAGTTGTTGACCAGGATGTTGAAAATGCTGAGGATAACAACCAGAAGAGTGGCGCTGAACTTGGCCTTGAAGCCGACAACAACCATCACGCAGGCAACTGCACCGATGACGGACACGGCAACACGCCAGACGGACCATTCGCCGGTCATGAAGAAGCCAACGAATAGGAAGATAAGCAAGACGCGACCAGCAAGCTGGAAGTACATCTTACGATCCTTTTCGTCTAGGCTGGGCAGACCGGCAAAAGCCTTTGTCTTGCGCACCCATGAGTCGGACAGGACCATAAGAAGACCGCCAATGACGGACAGGTTGCGTAGGAAGAAGTTAACATCGAAGATTAGGCCGTATCCGAGGGCCTGAGCCACGACAACGCCCATAAGACCGAAGACAGCGTAATCCGAGAACTTGCGCATGATGACGAGCAAAGAGCACGAGATCATGGCGAGCACGTTGGCGATGAGGAAGATGTGTGTGAGGAAGAAGGGGACTGCGATGTGAGCGTTAGTACGGAGCTGAGATGTCTAGAGGGTAGGTAGGGTATGCTGATGATCTGATTGCATCTAGCATGTTGAGGCTTATTCATACTTCTGCGGAAGTCGTGCAAGTAGAGCACCTGGTCATTCCATTGTGTCATGATACGTAGGGAGTCTTCGATGAAGGTGACGACGATTAGGAAGCGGCCAATTGCGGGCAGATAACTATTGCGAATGTTAGTGATTGTGGTGATTGATTAGATGTGTGTGTTGCGTCTGTGCGTGTACACGACACATTGCAAGTAGCGGCGGGCAAGGCCAGCCAAGCAATGCGAATCTATGTCATGGCGACGGCCGTGGCGAACTCGTAGACAGAGAAGACAGAGAAGAGTAGGTGGAGAAGCGTAGACGGAGAAGAAGAGTATTGGGAACGTACGGCTTGATAGGCTCGCTGAAAGAATCGAGCACATCCTCGATCTTGCTGGTCAGCTTGCGCACCGATTCGAGGGCGCCTTCGGACTCGGTTGGCGCCACGCCGAAGGTCGGGGAGGATGAGCTGATGCCGTAGCTGACACCGATAGTACCACCGCGATGTTGAGCCATTGTGTCGAGTGGCGTGTGGTGTTTGCAGAAAGGGAAAGGGAAAGTAGAGCGGAGTGAGTATGTGTCGCGTGCGAAGAGTCGTCGATGATCCGGACGAGAAGGAACAAGAGAAGGCAAGGCGTAAGATGGTAGGAGTTCGTTTAGATGGCGGCGGTAGTAGCGGCGGAGGAAACAAAGAAGAAGAAAATGGTATTTATTACTGATTAAGATTTGGTGGGCGACAGCAGATCAGGCCTGGTCTGGTCTGTTGTTATGTGGCTCGTGGATTGGCTCGTGGATTGGCTCGTGGATTGGCTGGGTGGTGGAACCAAAAGGGAAGAGAGTATGAAATGAAATATGAGGTGGGTTAGGTTGGTACCAGATGGGTGGAAAATAGAAATTGACAGATGGATGGAAAGGGAAAGGGAAGACGGGGCAAGATATATGAAAGAAGGACACGATGCCTAGATTGCAGATTGCTGGACCGGGAGCTGGTCTTGGTGCTTAACTTGTTTTGTTTGTTTCTCTTTCTCTTTCTCTTTCTCTTTCTCTCTCTCCAGGTTCACAGGGTCTCGGAGACGGCGAGTTGATGGACGAACAAAATAGTCTCTACTATGTATAGTAACGCAAAGGGTATATAGGAAGATGGGAGGCAGATGTTTAGATCGAAGCGGCAATGTATTTTTTTTTTGGGTTGATGAATTGACGGTTGGCAAGTTGGCCGGATCGGAAAAAAGCACTGATGCTAATGCTTGAAGCCGGTGATTGTGGTCGAAGCTTTTATTGATCTTTGTTTTTCAGAGCAAAATGCGGTATAGTAAGTATGTAGTAAGTAGTATGGCAAATGATAGCGGCGGCAAGAATAGATCAAGAAGCGATGGGCAGAGAGAAAATAGAACCCAGGCTAGGGAAAATAGAATGCACAAGGCCGAGAGAGAGGGCAAGAGGGACCAGGCATTAATGCTCGGTTTTGCTGACTACATATACTACATATTACTGTGATGATATTATTTTCGGTTTTCTGTTTTATTTTTATATAATTTGCTATTGCTATTGCTATTCGCTTGCGCTACATGTACTGTAGTTGTACTGACTTGTCTATATTGAACTATCATGTGGCCAGAACAGCAAGCGACTCTATGAAAAAAAACAAGAAAAGACAAAACTCCAGGCTTTGGCTTACTTGGCTTCGCTTCTACTAAGGTGTTTTGTTGGGATGGATAGCGCGCGACTGAAACCATCTAAGAAACCGTCTAAGAAACGATCCAAGCCATCTAAACCATCAAAGCAGAGAACGAGCGCTGCAAGAATCAAAATTTTACATGTATACTATACTATACTATACTATACTACGATGTTATTATGTTGAAGCTGTTGCACTACTAGCCACGCTAACAGGATACTTACTATAGTTAGTTGAGAGACAGGCTTGACGAGCTCAATTAGCTAGTCAAGACTTCAACTTTGGGACAGGGTGTTATTTTCGGAGCGCTATCTGGGGAGGGGCCGCTCTGTCTTTTTTTTTCTCTTCTTGCTTCCGTTTTCTTGTTTTGCAGGCCCAATTACAGGCCGCATTACAGGGGGATTCGCCGTAGAAGTTACAAAGCACACAGGGGGCCCCAGCAACAATGATGGGGGCCTGTTTGAAGGGACAATTGGAAGAGGTACAGACGATATGTAGATAGACGCAAAGAGAACATGTCAGTGATTGAATCAGTGATTGAAGCAGATTATTTACTGTAGATAATCACACAGGAGGGCATTTATTTGCACCTCACTCTGCGTTTCCTGATCTCTCTGCAACGCACACAAGCATCTAGTGATAACAAGGCTGGCGTCCCGTAACATGTAGACATGACGCTTCTATTGATAGCCTATGTAGACCGGTAGTTTGTGCGCAAGATAGGCAGGTATCTCCCTATCTCTATGCTAAAAAACACAGTGTACAGTACTTGGTGCGCTTTGACCCATGCCCAAGGAAGAAGATGCCTGTTCCTGATGCAATACAAAAGAAAGAAACCAAAACCATTCGTTGGCTTGCATCTTGGTAATCCAGATCAGAACTATAGACATACATGTATATATACACATGTAGTCACGTATACTGTCTGTTCGTCCACGCCGTTCAACCTGCTGTGCCATCCAACTGGGCTTCTTTTTTTCTTCTTTATGTTCTTCCATGATCAGCACCATCCGGACGTGTATTTTCTGCGTTATATGTGCTGTATCTTAAGCTATATTGCCGTGCTTGTTTATTATAGGGCTTCTATATTAACACACAACCCGCTGGTCTGTTCGGCCCAGCCAAGCTTTGACTCCTCAAAACTACTACATTACTATTCTCGACAATGCTAGCTGGCCTTCTCTGTCTGTTCGTTTACTTGCTGACTTGAGCTAGTTCGGCTCACGCAAATGCTATACTATCCTCGTGCCTGTCTTACGGCTTACCGTGGATGACTGGCCCATAGGACGTAACCGTAACGCCAATGCCTTGTTCTCGAATATATAGAACAACACACTTGCTAAGTATACAACCAAATCCAAGAGCACAGGCCTAACCCTGGCCCGACCCTAGTTCTCTTGGCGCTCCGGGGTTGCCTAAAATGATTGCCACTTTGGCTATTGGCTTGCGATAGAGTTGGAAGGAAACCACATCTTTTGTCCTACTTCTTTTATCCCCTGCTGAATATCTGTAGATACAACGAGATCCCCGAGATTTCCATTACGTTACAAGCTGCCATTTCAAGCAGTGGTGCCGCTTCGGTGTCGGCTTACACGACCATTTGGCTATATTTTGTTGTATTTAGTGGATTATAGAGGTGATACTGTATGGATAGAACGTCATGGAAGATAGCATGTGGTGTTTGCCAAGTTGACAGCAATAGATTTTCACCGTTTCTGGTACAGATTTGGCCCCCCCCTATGGGGTGATTAGGGCGTATTGTGTCTTGTATACAGACACTATTAAGTAGGTCACGTTCTGGTAGTTTTCTCTCTTCTTTCTTCTTTCTTCTTTTCGTGGCAATCTGCCCTGGGCAAACAAAGTATGACTGGACACAAATACGACGCTGGCCCGGCTATTTAGAGTTCTTTAGATATGTAGCAGGTTGGAGACCTTCCATGTCTTTGATCGACAAATTGCTATTGAATATCTTTTGTCACCTGTTTCTGGGTTAGTTGCTATAAAAAACAGTCTACTAAGGATGAAATTGAATCGAACTCTCTTTGACATGAACTCGGAGGTTTACGATATCGACTGAAGAACAATCCAAGAACTGGTAGTGTTAGAAGTCGTTAGGATTCATAAATAGTAGTTTTAGAGTTTGAATCTCGTTGTCGATCAGTTCAGGTGTCATGATTGACTTTTGATACTATGAACTAGGCTTGACAGTGGGAGAGATCAACTTTATATGTACCTGAATCACTAAGATTATACGACGCGTGAGATAAAACTTTGGAATACGAATGGATGCTTATATGTAGTACGGAAACAGTATATGCCAAAAAAATAACATTATGTATATATTATGGGGAAGAAGGATAGAACGACAAACAACATTTCCAAGAAAAGCTATGATATGGAAAAAAATCAGAACCAACATAAATCTACAAGCAGAATTCAATCCTAAGCCCTGATATCAACAGCGTCCTTCATCTATTTAGTTTTTCGACTGAGGCGGCGAGGTCTGGTATGCCAACTCTTCATTCGTATAAGTCACAAAGGAAAATCCGCCCGGGCTGCGATCACTGCCCGGGTTCGGGGACGTGCTATACTGTGGCAATGGCGAGGTTATAACCTCGGAGTCGGGAGTCTGTGGAAAGTTCCGTCCTAGTATTGGAGAGGCATCAGCGCCCTGGTCTCGCGCGATAGGCGAGGCGTTGAGCTCAGCCGCTTGGCCATCGGGCTGGCATACGAACAACGTATTTCCAGGAAGCTCAGATGGCTGATAGCTAGGGGCTCTTGTGCTTTGTTAGACCTACGGCACTGTATATAGAGAACGAAGGAATGTTATGGCGGGTATGGACTTACTGATAGGTCTGTTCCTGGTTGCTCATCATGGAGTAGTGCGCGAACTGAGGCGAAATTTGTCCGCCATTGAAGTGCATTTGTTGCTGATGCAGGGGCGTGTTGGGATAGCCCGCCAGCATCGGCGACGTAGCCTTGATATCCTGCATATCCTGGCCGGGCATGACAGCCGGGTGTCCAGGGCCAATGCCGTCGTTCATCTGCGAACCACTCCACGGCCAATTACGTTTCTGGGACTGACTGTTGCGACCATGTCGGCCACAGAAGTAGATCAGCACGGCGCCGATGAGTATGACGCCCGCTGCGCCGACAGAGATGCCGGCAATGGCACCAGATGAGAGGGCTTGGTGGGCTGTGGAAGACGCCGATGGAGAGGATGTAGAGGCGGTTGATGTCGATGATGAAGAAGCACTGCTCGCCGTTGTCGATGTACTGCCTTCACTAGGCCAGCTGTCACCGGGTAGAAGTTGAATCGAGGCTTCTTCTGCAAGCGAATAATAGTGGTTAAAGGTAAAATCGGCCGACTTGTTCTTGACCGGGGAATAACGTGTTAGCGGTTTTCAAAGACAAAATGGCGACTAGAAGATATGCAGACTTACGGGGTTGATAGCTCCAACCATATGTTCTCCTTTGCATGAGTTGTCTGCTCCACAATAGAAGAAGATTGGATCAGAGTTATTGATCTGGACAGTCCAGGAAGCAGGCTAGAAACAAGACATTCCATGTTAGCGAAAGAAGCCGACATCTTGAATGCTGACAACGATGACGAGGTTCTACTTACGTTGCTCGAGTCGGGTGCATACTGTGTTCCGCTCCAGAAGCCCGTCTTGCCAACATGGGCCAGTTCGTACGGAATACAGGCTTGGGATACATCACCCTGGGCCACTGAATGGCCGCCGGGATAGAAGAGGAACTCTAGAACGATTCACGTTAGTACGGCTATAGGGACCAGAATCATGGCATAAGAATACTACAACGTACCAATCGTATCACCGACATCTGCGTGAGTGGTGTTTGGGCTGATCTTGAAGCCGTTCTATAAAGCGTTAGAAGCTTGGTTATAACCATACTACATGAAGCATTTCAACTTACATAACCGACTGAAATTGTATGTGTAGAGCTTGTTGATGTAGCCTCGGAAGAATTCGTGGTGGTGATGGCCCTTATAGCAATGGTCGTTGAAGCGGGGTCTCTTCGGACGTGGGTGACGCCGGCAGCTGGAACATCCGAGTGTGTTGCCGTAGGTAGAGCCTCAAGGGCCATAGCAGTGCTAGCCATGGCTATCAAACTCCAGATACCACGCATATTGACGCCTAAGATCAAATGGTGAATACGTGACACAAAGGTATTGGTTGTGGTATTCCTAGTTCTAGTTGCAACGCTATATGAGATGCCAGCTTATTAGGCATGAACGAACACAATACTCGATGAAATATCCGTAATGCAGAAATTTGAAGTATGGAGGTGAAAAGAACCGAAGAATAGAAACTGAAGAATAAAAGAAGAAGAAGGGGAAGAAAAGAAGAACACTGAGGGGAACCCAATGGAGCTAATAAGAAGGGAAGAAAGAGTCTGGCCGTGGGCTGCACATAAGCAGGTAGCATTTGCAGGCTTTCTCGCCCAGTTTCTCTTTGATATTAACTTGGTGGCTGTCGATATGCACAAAAGACGATGGATTGTCTAGCTTTCTAATGAGGTCCTTCTTTGGTATCTTACCTCGATGTGCATAATTAGCCCGCCAATACATCGACCACAAACACAAAGAAAACAAGCGTCTTTTGAAAGCGGACTCTTTTCTGGAATAACAAGCAAAAGAGGAGTCCGTCTTCGTATTTTCTCCATTAGACGAGACCGATCGTTGCAGATATCGTCAGGAACACTTTAGCTTTCTTTGTTCCTAGCTTGTCCGATGGTATTTGCATTTTGCCATCTTCTCTTTGACGTCTAGACTGCCAAGACGGCCGGCAATAGATTGATAAAAGCTAAAAAAGTCCATTTATATACTGCCAAGACAAACCGTTGGTACGATGATACGATATATATCACAGATAGAGACCGTACATCGACGGCTTGATGTTTCCGGTGAGTTTTTTTTATACTCTTCCTTGTTTCCCCTTTGCTCCAAGGCCTATTTATTATCACAAAATACTGACAAAAATTACGAGCCAGGCCACAGGAAATGAGGTTGGAGAGTCATTTTGCCTGCTTTGTTCACATTATTTCTTTGATTCACTTACACGATAAACAAAAAAGCGGGTCTCTCATGACTATTTTACTAGCCGTAAAATTGCTTCTAAATTGGCGATCTTAGCCTTCTTCTGTACCTTCTAGGTCCTAAGATTACATTTTATTACGAATAAATATAGAGTATTAGATTAAACAAGAATATGCCCCATAGTGCGTCGAAGAACTGTTGGCTTTAGTTTTTGTCTGATCATGGGGAATATCCGTTGGATGGATTGTGTTCGTTCCTTTGAAAATGGCACTGTATAAGCGTGCAGGCCATGCCCAAGATACAAGAAAACGTGAGAAGGGAGGGGAAGAAGGGTGAAGTATCTTGTGTTGTTATAGTTGCTGTCATCAATGAGATGTGCAACTATAACCTATAACCATGTACAGATATGTACAACTATGTATACAGGAGAAGAAACAAGAAGTATTACAAGAAGAAGTGGTCGTACTATGGCCTAATGACTTGGCATACAAATATAACAAATATATGTACATACACACTAGAGCTCGATAGCAAGCACTTGAAAGAAAACAAAGCCTGACAAACTGATCATTCTTTCTTTCGTGATTTCTTACGTTCCTCTCCGGGCCCTGGCAATTCCTAGTTTATTTAACAACTACGAATTGCGTGTTCAACTATCAACGCATATACGCATATATATGTAAAGTACTTTGTTCCTTTTACAACTGCTCTCTCAATAGAACACTACGTGATTATACATATCTGTATGTATAGCTAAGGGGGACTCTACACCGATGCCGTCATGTGAAGATATTCACTGGCACGCTCGAATTATATCTCTCTGGATAGCCAAATATAAAGCTATGTATAGGTACTACACATCGTATAATCTTCTACATGTAGATAAAGCACAAAAATGAGCAAATGGCTGTTGCTTCGGATTACGCCACATTTCGGTACTTTATTTTATTATTATTTTTACACTCTTCCTATATTACGCTTAGCGGCGCTGACTATCGGCATGGCTATTCCCTTATCTCAATATGGTCCTGCTCATTCAGCCTCTAGTAGTTGTGTGTTGAAACATAACCTAAAATGCCTTGAATTGGATCCATGAAATATATTTGACGCTACAAGTTGACATACTTGATTACAAAACTCCAAAAATTTGAATTGAAGTTACATTCTCGTCTCCAATAACGTGGACGTACCAAATATTTTATATGGTTCGTTTCTAAAAAAAAAAAAATATGTGGCTTATCTATATATCATAAGCCAGCATGATGACGCTGTTTTTAGGGACGTGGTGGCATATAATGTTTTCAAGCTGTCAGGATGTGGCTTGTATGTTATTCTTAGTCTTTGACGCTTATATATAAGACATAGAGACTCTCTTTGAGCCGTTTCGCCAAGCTAAAGAATGGTCGGCTTGGGTAAGTGTTCCAGCCTGATAATTGCGCTGTTCGACGGCAGAGCGCAGTATCACAGAGTGTATGACGACGTATATAGTAAGCATTTCTTCTTTAAGGCTTTGATTTGTAGGCAAGAAATCAAAGAAAGTAAAGTAAAATATGCGTATAACTGGATAGCCATTGGCATTCTTTCTCAAAACGCATTTGATAGTAGGCCGAGCCAGACTAACCTGCATCGGGCAACATGAAGGGTTCTAAATAAATAAATCTAATGACTTAACTTGGGTGATAATGAAACTTTCATAAGATTAATTTGTAATGCTTTTCGTTTTTGGTATCCTTACATTTAGATTGAGCCGTGATCATGCTCCGTACATATAATATATAACCTTGGAACTCAGATTCTAAACCCACCAAATCGACTGTTCCTCACTTGGTAAGGTCTGGCCTGGAACATATCCTCTATTCCGACCACCGCCCTTATCCAACGCCAACTCTTCTCTTAGCTGTGCTCTCGCGGCAGCCATCTCTCCCTTTGTCATCGAAGTCAGCTCCTTCTCACGTTCCCTACGTCCGGAACCTTTACCCGTACGGCGTTCCGCCTCACTGAGTTCCTCACTATCGTATTCCACGCCGAGTTCTTCAGCGGCGTTCTTGAGCCATGATTCTTGCTTGCTGCTACGTTCCTTTGCAGAATGAGCATCTGCGAGTTTCTTAGCTAGCTCGACGCGTGGTTTGAAGCGGCCGAGTACCTTAGGATCGATTTGAACAGTGTGCATATCGTCAATGGCGTCGCGTGAGCTCTTCTTGTTCTTTTTGCTGGAGTGGACTTTGCTAATGAGGCGGCGGGTAGCGGTGGATTCGTCGGGTGTGCAGATGAGAATGCTGGTGCCGCTTTGGTTTGCACGAGCAGTACGACCAGAACGATGGACATAGGTGTCTGCCGTCCGCGGCACGTGATAGTGGATTACCTGGTCCATGGAGGGGATATCTAGACCACGAGCGGCAACATCTGTGGCCACTAGAATACGTGCCTCGGTGGATACGATGGCTTTATTTTTCTTGTTGGTGCCGGTAACCCATTCAATGGCTTCGAGACGTGCCTTTTGTGCCATCTGCGAATGTAGACCCTTGGCTTGAAAGCCGAGTTGTTGCAGGAATGGAACAAGACGACGCACGGCTTTGATGGCGTTGGCGAAGACTAGCGTACGACGCGGTGGATGGAGCTTGATGACGGAGTAGAGGAAGAGATCTTTCTGAATGGCATCACCGCATTGCACTAGACCCTCCTGAAGACCGGTGGCCATGGAGGTTGCGGGAGACACATCGATGAACTTAGGCTCTTCCTCACGGAACCGCAGCCGTTGAGCCAAGTACTCAATACTCTGTTCCTCAGTTGAGCCAGTTGAGCTAGTGCGCTTGCCTTTGCCGCCTAGTTTCTGGTGCAGTGATTTATTCAGCGTAGCCGAAAAGACAAGTGTCTGGCGGGACACTTCGGCACTGCCATTATCATCGTGCTCCGCGATACCAGCAACCATTTCGCGGCGGTCTAGAGCCTCAAGAATGGACGCAGCCTCCTCAAAAGAGCCATCAGCCAGCAGTCTATCAGCTTCGTCGATGACTAAAAACTGGATACGTTTGAAGGCACGTAGAAGAGGACCTCCATCACTGAGCAACTCCCACAAACGACCCGGTGTACCGACAACGATGTCGGCACGGGCTAGCTGGCGCTGCTGCTTGACGTGGGCGAGGCCACCGGTGACAGAACATACGTAGGGAGACACGGGAAGGCCTTGGCAGATGTTCTGTAGATGAGTGCCGATCTGGCGCGCCAACTCACGTGTCGGCGAGAGAATTAGAGCCAGCGGAACCTTTTGGCCGTCAGCCTGCTCGACCACAGCGGCCTTGTCGGCCTCTTCATTGTTATGTAGCGAGAGCCATTTCTCGATGATGGGGAGACCAAAGGCAAGTGTTTTACCAGTTCCCGTGGCGGCTTTACCGACGACGTCGTGACCGGCAAGAATCTCCGGGATCGCTTCTGTTTGGATGGCGCTGGGCATGGTGAACTTGAGACGCTCGAGGGCACCGATGGTTTCGGGGGACAGGCCGAGTGGCGACCAGGCGGACATGTCGAGTTCCTCGGTCATCTCGTCCATGTTTTCGAGAATGGAGAAGGCACTAGTGGCGAGATCGTCGGCATCGCCAGCCTCGTCAGAAGATTCTGATGGCTTTGTAGTTGTTGAAGTAACCTTAGTCTTGGACTTTTTAGCTGGAGTTTTCGCATCGGCATCTTTCTTCTGCTCCTGCTTATCGGCCTTTTTATTCTTCTTCTTCGTTTCGGCTTTCTTGGGCTCTAGATCGATATCATCGGCATCTGGTGGTAGGTCGGTTTCGTCGTCATTATCTTTCTCATCATCATCGAAGCCACCAAACTCTTCCTCCTCTTCTTCTTCCTCATCGTCGTCGCCAGTGGCCTTCTTGGTGTCTTTCTTTGCTGTTGCCTTGTCGCTCTTCTTTTCATCAGCTTCACGCAAGACAAACTTCACACGATCTCCCTCGCGAATAACTTCGACATTTTCGACAATTTGTAAATCGAGGAACTCGTCAATGTCGTTTTGCCATGGCAAGCTGTTGACGTCGACTATTTGGCCGACTTTAGCATTTGCGCCGGGAGTTTTGTTGGTTTTGTTGGTTTTGGTGCGTTTTGCGGGAGTTTGGTTGGTTGGAGGAGACTTCCAGCTTGCGCTTATTTTGTGATTTGGGCGCCATCTTGTGTTTGGAAAAAGAAAGAAATAGAACAAATTGACATGAGCCATGTAGTCAAACTTTCAAACTTGATTCATCACCACCATCATGGCTGCATAGCTTCATAGTTTTCAAAAAAAAAAATATTGTTATCGATAAGACGAATTTATTTTTGGCACCATCTTTTAGCCCCACTAATAGAGCCATTAGGGCTGGTTTAGGGTTTAGTAAGGGTCTGTGGCCTCTATCTCAGACCGCTCTTCTACACGGGCGGCTAGATCGCCCTATATTTGACGGGAATGACGCTGCCAAGTTGCAGTTCTCACGATAATATGATACAAGCATTATACCTAGTGCTACTCAAGTTCTTTGTAGCTCTTTGTCTTTCTTAGTCACCGTACATGAGCTCTAGAAACTGGACGTATTGAGTCACAATCAACGAACCATCCTTCCATAGCAACGGAAGCGTCCAGATTCATGCAGGTCGGTCGCCGTGCAATATATGTACATTACATTGATGCATTTTCTCATTGAGAGAATATATTAGCTGTGGATCTACTGTTGGTTTCCTTTATCGATCGACACGCAAGTAAACAATAATTCCGGCCTATATTCAAGGGGATATGATATACATACATTAGTATACAGGAAGAAAGAGATGGAAACAGATGTGGAGTGCATAAAGCTCTCGTCATTGCGTTTCAATATAGGGCCAGGCCGACGAACACTGGTGTCACGAGAGCAGCCAGAGAACCTGACCCTATTCTCTGAACACTGCAACCATGGCGGCGCCAATAACCAGTATACAGATATGTACTAGTCATACTACGAGTTCTCTTATGAGTCCTCTTCTGAGTCTCGCCCCCCCTTGGCATTACAGTATGGGGCCCATTCAGACGCTGGAGATGGCCGGCATTGAAAGCAAAAATCTCGGCGTGGCTCGAGCGCTGAAGTTTCGTTTTCTGGAAGGAAATAGAAAAGGAAATAGAAAAGGAAATAGAAAGGGAAGAAAACACTACGCAAACTACGAAATAGACGCAATGACCACTTCAGGCATTAGAATTGGCGTCAAAATGACCCATGGCAGCTACTTTCACAAGCTGGGCCTTGCTGACGCCAAGAAGCAATTTCTCACAATTCATAGTGTGGCATACACTAATGTTTGCAAGGAGGCTTCGTGGGTATAATATGTATATCCTAGCCAAGCTCTATACTTTTTTTACCTTGGTAACATCACAATTAAGATGCTATATGCGGTAAAAGTTGACATGTTCAACTCTAGCATTTCTAAATCATATTAGGCAAGACGAGCGAGTCCGAGCCATCAACCAAGCTGGACTCGATTCGAAGAAAAGAGACTCCGTTTTCTTTCCCTCTCTCGTTCCTCGCCATGCTTAGCCTAGTTTGTACAGAGATAGCGTATCAAGCAATCGCTAGATAGGTTAACTCCAAAACAAATGCCACTGGCAAGCAAGTAGAATATCAGGAAAGAAGCTACTTCGTGGGGGAGGAGAAGAGAAAAAAAAGACGCTAGAGACTAAAAAGAATAGTCAAATACTCCAAGACGTTCAAGAGAGGAAGGAAGTCAGCTGCAGCCACTTGATGCAGATGCAACGGAGAGGAGAAGCCGGAAGCGAGCGAGAGTGAGGCTTTCGAGACTCACGATAGTTCGGGACGCTGTGATTGGTTCGTCGACAACTACTTCTATCAGTCGTATATATGATCTGAAGCCTAGCTCTTCCTTCTTATTCTTCGCCATTTATAGCGGCTACTACATGGAGGATGGCTTCACAATGCCGTTTTATATCAGAGTGCGTCACGTATATCTTGCAGATACAGTGAATTGATCTTCTTTGCATATCGTGCACATGCAATAGTGCTCTGTGTTGTATCTCTGGTTTTAGTAAGGCTAAGCTCATAAATAGACAGTCTTAGGGAAGAAATATCTTGTTCTGGATAATGTAGCTCTACCTGTCCAGATGTAACTTTAAGATACAACCTTAAGATGCAGAACGCCTGCATGCTGCATCTGCAAAACTCCCATGCATTGTATGTTACAGCGGACATACAAGTATCTGTATAGTGTAGGCGTGGCCATAATACATAGTTGTATACATATAGATATACACATACGTAGGACTATAGAGAGATGACAACTGGAAATCTCTGAAGCCCTGATTCGGGTATTCAGGAAGTCCAACGAAGCAAAAACAACAGCCAAGTTTCTGTTCCCCTCTTTTCATTCGTCTTTGTGTGCCAAAGGCCAGCTTGATCATGGCAATGTGCATACCTACAAGTACATAGTACAACTAACATACAGATCCGACGTTTGGGCAGCAATACGTCAAAGAAGGAATGTTGCAAACAAGCGGCCCAGGCACCGGTGCATTCGACTCCCGAATCCTCGATTCGCTCTAGTTAGTAAGAAAAAAGATCAGAATCATTAGAGAGGTCATGCAAAAGTGGCATCAGAAGAAAGGAAGAGATGACATTCTGCTGTTCCTAGTGGTTAGAGCAAAGTAAGAGGAATAATCCAGGTCTGATAGAGGCATTGCGCTACTGCAGTCTGATGCTTCCCAATGGAAGCCATTGCAGGGCCGGTCTAGGATATGACAACTAAGAGCAACATATATCTGTATACATAGTAGTAAGCTAATAGTGGTAGTTATTGGTAGCAACAACAGCACTAGAGATGTACTATATTATTATTACAACTACAAGTAGTACATCAATACCATGGATCATGTACTTAACATTGCATGATAAATCAACCGAGCCATAGGCTATCAGGACATGAGCCGTAGACTATTGGTAGTAATTGTATACGTACAGATACATATTGTATGTTTAAATGGACGGACGCCTCATTGGAGACAGCTGACCCCTCATGGTACCAAAAAAAAGCACTGTATCACTAAATTCGATGTGTCGATTTCTAGCGCATACTAGTGATACTGATTGGATAAATAGGGCCCCTGAACGACCCAAGAAGGCTTCTTAATCTAAAACAGCACGTCAAAGTCACGAGGAGATGCAACAAAAGATAGAGAAGGCCAGGACTGTCTTTTCCCCGAGCGCTGTCTTCCCATTTCTTTTAGTGGATAGACGCTAATAGTATAACGAAAGACAGGGCTAACAATGACTGTAGAGTGATAGTACTGGGTCCTTCTGACAGCTAGATACAGTCATTTCGGCGGTCAAGTCAGGTCATAAGATCAGCACCCAAGTATCAGGATCTACCCACGATACATGTATGTTCTAAGCCAATCAAGGAAAGACTGCTAAGACTAGAGTCTTCGTAATTGTGCTTGCTTGAGACGTCAATGTAGGTGCATGGTGACATGAAATGTCTCTTTTGCCATGCAGATAAAACAACAAAAAAGCCTGTGTTGAGTTAGTGAAAGCTATGACCTACATGTTGTCAAGAATAACAGAAACAAGCATGAAGATTACTGTAGTGTTAGGGTTAGCTGACGCATTAGGGCTATTCTAACCTGAAATGTTAGGCCGACCATTCTTCAACCAAGGCTTGATATGATAATAAGATGCGACGACCTTCATTGTGATTAGTGTACACGGTATAAATCACAGAGGAAGCCAACAGAGCGGCTATTCAAAGATCTGAACTTATGCTCTTTAGCCGCCTAAACTAATGTGATTTCGGCGTAGAAAAAAAAACCGAGAAAGAATTGACTAGACATAAAATAAGAAAAAGGGAGAATTAAAGAACCGTAAAAAACAAACAAAGGGTTCGGGTGTTCTAGTTTGTCTTGCATTGACTAAATTCACCGGAAATTCAACCGTTCTAGCACTGCCAAAGAGCATTGACCATCAATTAAGAACAGCGGCTCTAAATACAAGTATGAATGAATGAAGTAAAGAATCAGTGGGGTGTCAATATATTGTGTACAAACATACAGCATGAAGTACTAGTCAATAATCACATTAGTTGTATATGTATGTATACCAGGCCATGACGAATGGCGTCTCTCCAACGACAAAGTGACATTAGGGAATTATGTATCCGGAACTGGAACTACAGTAAGAAATATCAGATATATCTATCGCGATACGATACTATTAGGGAGTTGGTTGAATTGGTCTATCATATTCAGGTGTCGAAGTTCTGAGGCTGTGACGTCGCAATTTTCGTACTTGGTAGCTTGCTATGCCTATATACAGTTACATGACTGATACGATGCTTGAAGCTATATCAACATGGCGATAACGGTGATATATCGTCCTGTCATTCATTGGATACCATTGGACCTGCCGAAACGACGACTGCATCATAACATGCCGAGCCGTGCTGGGAAACATCCGGATCCAGATACAAAGACATTATATGTAGTATCTGGTTTTGCCTCTTCCTTGTTTCTTTGATGGCAAAAAGAGAATTTAAAAATCAGTTTTTTTTTTGTTTTGTTTAGTTGAGCATTCGCTTAACTATATGCAAGTTGAAGTAGTATGAAAGAAATACATCTAGTTATAACTATATAGCATTTAAAAAGGCTTACAAAGAAGGACAGGCTACGCATGAACTGATAGCTCGCTAAATGCCGCAAAGAGAGATAATAATCTAGGTAGGGAGAAAGAAAGAAAAGCGTTATCTCGTTCAACAGGCCATAACATGTGTGTTGTATGTCTCTGCCCGGTTTCCTCCTTCTCCGGACGGCGGGGCGAGCTCACGCGAGCAGCCGTACCGTCTCTATAGCCTGGCACGAAGGCAAGAAACCCAAGAAGGAGCTTAAACCCGGGCTATGTGCACTTAGCCAGACATGTATTCTGTACACGATGGAGTTTTGTTACGAAAAGAGATAGATTATTGGCGTGAGCGGCTGTGCTATCAGGCATGTCCATCTATCTACATAGTATTGGCATCGTATCGTGGAGCCGGGTGAGGCGGGGGAGGAGTCAGGCTGCCTCACATCTTCCTTGACCAGGCGTCTTTGTTGGTTTTATTTTAGATTTTAGGAAGATCTAAAGGAAGGCGGCCACTTGGAGAGGCCAAAGTGGCTGCGTCAGACAACCACAGAGCGAGAAAAGAGCAGAAAATCAAGCTATAAAAGTGTGAAAGTGCGAAAGAGTGTGCCGTTTTCCCCATATTACGCCGTGTCGTTTATTCTGCTTATTTTGGTTGGCAGCCCTGGTAGCGATGCTTTCATACAATTAAACAAAATTAGGCTCGGCTCGAGGGCTTGTGATTGCAAAAGAAAAAAGAAAAAAGAAAGGAAAGTTAGGTTTTTATGGTGGCCTAACTTGCGATCTGATTTGATGTGTTGGTTGCTGTGCCACCCTAAGACGAACATGATAATGGGCAGCTTGAATATTCTTCTATTGGGCTTGCCAAAAAACAAATGCTGACTTGGCAATAGAGTTTTGGGCTGTAATAATGCTAATAATGCATGATATACACGCTAAAGCGGGCATAACTGTACTTTGACACAACGAACATGAACTATGACGCTGGTATCTTTTACATTACTGTGAAAGCCAATCAGATTGGTAATGGTCCGTACAACTAGGACAACATGGCATGCAAAAAAACAACGCAGTAATGCGCTGTCACAAGCATAGATACCACCAATCAGCAAAGAAGACAGCGTAGAAAGGATTGTAGTGGAAGTTCCACTGGCGTACGTTGTAAGTTTTGACTACACTTGTACGAAGAGTGTGTTATTTTGATGAACCTGAGAGGAGTGTAGTAGTGGGTTAGTTAGCAGCCTGTTCGCCCTGTCAAAGCTTCATGCTTTGTGCTTAGCCCATCCGTCTAGTTGAACTTGCTATAGAAGTGAACCGTCCTCGAGCACAAAGGACAACTGCTGGTTTTCAGTGCAGCATGTCGTTCAAGCCAGGGCAAGGCCCCCCCCCCCCCCTAGAACAAACAAGGAGAAGGGGAGGCAATCGAACAGGACGAACCCTGAAATTCTTGTTCTCCCTGCAAAAAAGCTTATGCTCCAGTGCCTCCTTCCCGTCCTCACCGCTTCTCAGAAGTAGAAGAAGAAACGAAGAAAGACAAAGAAGAGGCAATTGTCAGAGATCGGCTGCAATGTCTTAGTATAGACGTCAACAAACAAACAAAATAAACTCACTTCTGCAGAGGCTTGAACGCTCTAGGGTAGAGCTACTGGGTTGGCCTCCGTTGGAGATATCCACTTGTTCAGCTATTGATGCCATGCTGCGGCTCCTCTGCTACCTTTCATTAGTTCAGTTATGCACAGCAAGAAGGTTCTTGGGCGTTACTAGCTAGTTCAAGCACTTGTGAGATGAGCCTTAGAAGGACTAACAAGTCAGCTGCAACTGGATATAAGAGAAGACAGCTCGGATGATGACGACTCGTACAGTAGCGACACGATCTTTTGATAGTTTAGGTCTTTCGTAAAACGAAATGGAACCTTCTTAGGTACAGCCATTTTCTACAACAGTATAGTTTGTGCAGTCTCGCTTCCGGCTTTATCGCAGTGAAGCAATCTAGTTTGCCTCTGAATCTTGTGATAGGCTGACCTTGTCCCCCCCCCCCCCCCTCGATCCCTCTATTGATTTTGTAGTCCCACACCCTGACCCATACCTCCCTGACTCGATAAACGATTCTCTGAACTCTTTCTGCCAGCAACAGCCAACCTTCGGTCCAAACTCCCCTGACTGTCTATTTCTTCTTTAGTTTAGGTATGCCTCAAAAAGCGTCTCGCTGAGATCAAGACAGCCCACTGCTACTGTGATGATAGGCACTTAGTAGATACAGAAGGTAGCTAGTTAGTCTGTGTTTACAAATAGATCAGCAGCTAACTTAGGCGCCACTTCTAGCAAGCCTCGCCCTTTCTTTTTTTTTCTTTTTTTTTTTCCTTTTCTATTATTCTTGTTCCGTCCCCTGGAACATTAGCTTAACAGCAAGGGTCTTTCTTAGTGCTAGTGAAATATCTTGTACGTACCTACAAATATACCCACCCCCAATAGCCATTAACAGCGATTCGCCTAACAAGGGTTGGGTCGGTGGACAAGAAGATCAGAAAAATAAAGAAGCTAGGAATAATAGCCATTCGGGATAAACAAGCGAACAAAAACTTGAAGGGAAAAAGAAAGAGAAAAAAAGAGAAAAATAACATCAAGGCACCAGCCATTTCTTGCTGCTAACATTCCAGAAGGGACTGTGTGCTACTTGGTACTTAGTTCATATATATGTATGTATGTACACATTATAGCTAGTTAGTACATACATTACATTAGTGTTCCCACAGATAGGATAAAGGCATATGCCAGCTTGAAGCCTGAGCGGTCAACAGTGAAGCACTTACAGCGTTTCTCTTGACTGGGGATTTGTCCGGTCAATATAATAGATGCCCACCGCCAGAACCGAAACAGCTTCTTTTTTCAGCCCAACTTTTTTTTCTCATTTTTATATTTGTCTTATTTCCATCTCCCTCGATTTGATTTAGAAGAACCAAGAAGCAAGGCACTTATATCAGCACTTCTTCTCACATAAATAGAAACCTTACCTACTCGACTCTTTGAGATTTCTATTTTGTTTGTTTAGTTGCTGCTGTGATTTCTGGTGCACTTTTTTTTTAGATTTTTTGTTTTGTACACACACACACACACACCAATTCACACCACCATCCACCATAACCAGACCTTTAACAACCTGATTTGATATTTCTTGCTGCTCGGAGTTTACGGCAGTAAACAGTAGCCATGCCGTTCGAAGAGACAGTCACTATCATCAACAACTCCGGCAAGATAATTAGTACTGTAAGTGCCAATGACAACCGGAGAGGCACCGAATAGCCAATATCTCTTGATCAATAATGGCTAACACGATATTTCCCATTTTTTCTCTTGTGGTGATTGTAGGGCCACCAATTGCTGAGCATCTTCAAGGACGCCAAAGCTAAATACAACGACCGCAAAGCTCTGGTTAAGCAAGCTCGCGCTGCTGAAGCCGAAGCTGCATCTGATGCCGCTGCTCCAGCTCCGCTCCGCCGCGCCCAGACCTTCGGAGCTCCGTCTCGTGTTCCGGATTCCGTGTACGAAGAAGATGACGAGTCCGTCGACCACATTGCGCCCCTCCCCAAGAACATTGAGTACGGCGTCGATGAATTCGACCCAACCCCACGGCCTCAGGCTCGCGCATACTTGACGATGATACAAAGTCTATAGTTAGCCGCCGCTCGCATCGCTCCCACCGCAGCTCACATACATCGCGCAGCTCTCGCACAAGCACATCTAAGCGCTCTAGCGCTAGTTCTGGTTCAGCACTGACAAAATCAAACCTGCGGGCTCTGACGGAGATATCTTCCGTGGCTCCTAGCAAGGCGCCACAGGGCCATGGCAGTCCATATGCCGGAAACACTTCGCGCGAGATGCAGCTATCTCGTCCCATACTTAACCGCTCCGAGAGTGAATACGAGCCTCCACGCCGCTCGCTCGATCTGGCGAAACGCCCCGCTATGCATGTGGCACGCCAGAGCAAGGATGATAGTGATCTAGCCTATGGCTCGTTACCGCCAGATCTGGCTACTCGTGATGACCTGGAGGCCTGGGAAGAGAGCGATGACAACGTCGAGGATGATCCCGCAGTGCTGGCAAAGATCATAGAGGACGAAAAGGAGGCCAAGAGTCTGATTCGTGCGGTTGAGAATCTATTGGATGAGGCCCATTGTGTGCATCACACTGCCACTTCTATTATCGAGCATCTACAGGGTAACCCTGAAGCAGCAGCCGCCGTGGCCCTGACGCTTGCCGAGCTTTCGTCGATTCTGGGCAAGCTGTCGCCCAGTATCTTCGGTCTTATCAAGGGCGGCTCGCCCGCCGTCTTCGCACTACTAGCATCCCCACAGTTCCTTATCGGCGCTACCGCCGTCGTTGGCGTGACTGTAGTGATGTTTGGTGGCTGGAAGATTATCAAGAAGCTACAGGGCGAGACCATTGCGCAAAAGACAACCCCAGTGACCATGGCAGCCCACCCAGGCCCCCCTGCCCGTGCCATGACCATGCCAACCAAGATGCAGCGTGACCAACATACCAAGAGCCCCGGCTCCATCGTAGGCTCTCAGCCCGACGAGGCCATGATTCTCGAAGATGCGCCTAGCGAAGTCTCTAGCATCGAGAGCTGGCGTCGTGGCGTGCCGTCTATTGCCTACTCAGACGACGCCGAGATCGAGCTCATCACACCACGGGCTAGCCGCGCTCGTCTCCGTAGCTCCTCGGGCTCCGGCAGCAAGTTCTTCCACGAGATCGACCCCTCCGATTCGATCTCGCAGATCGGTATTGCTCGCACTGAAGTCAGTCGTGCCGATCGCCACCATGAGCGCTCGTCGCACCATAGCACCACGAGCTCTTCAACTGCTAGACAACACCGTAGTAGCAAGCGGGCCCACGATGGCTCCAGCACCGTGTCTCGTAGCAAGTCTGTCTCCGTGACATCAAGCAGCCGTAGTGGTTCAAGCCGTACAACCGCTCCCTCGGAGTTTACCAAGGTCTCATCTTTATCCAAGTCGAAGGCCCCGTCTTCAGTGCCGCATCGTTCATCGTCCAAGGCCGGCTCAGTTGTCTCTACATCGTCCAAGAAGGATAAGAAGGAAAAGAAAGAGGATAAAGATGGTGATTCGCATTCTACCGTCTTGATTAAATCGCACCGTTCAAGCAGCAAGTCATCGGTCGTTTCGACGTCGTCGAAGAAGGATGACAAGAAGAAAGACGAGAAGCCTGATAAGAAGCCCAACTTGCTCAAGGCTATGTTCCAAAAGAAAAAGACTGAGTATGCCCAGGCTCCGGTTGCCGTTTAAGCCTTGTGGCTCTTTCCTTTCATATGCCTTCGGCGTCCCTATCAAGGGCCGTCTTTTCATATCCGGTCACGTTTTCCATGAAGTCACCTGACCTTCCCATTTTACTCCTGCCTTCTCTTTTCACTCTATCGCGCACGATTTTCAACGCCTTCTTTGTTTCTCTACTATCATTCTATCAATCACGTGCTATCTTTCTTTCACCACGTACGAACGACTCCATCATTTTACTTGACGGCCTGTATTTGCTTTTTTTTTCTTCTTTATTTTTTCCAATATTTGTTTATTTAGTGGCGTTATAGGAGTTCTGTATCTTTATTCTCCCTCAAATGTTCTTATCGCCCCCTCTGTACCATCTTAACTCGGACCTCATCCTATGGTAACAAATCGATACTGAGCATTCATTCATTTCTGTTTGATTTTGTTTTGTTTTATTTCATTTTGTTGTCTTTTCTTTCCATATATTTTCCTTTTTGGAGCCGCATCTTAAGAGTACGAGGAATCGGACTAAACAGAACAATCACCATAACTACTACTATGTACTTAACTCGGCCACGATAAAAAAACCCTCAAAGTACCAAAAAAGACTACAAAAAAATAGCCACATTCCCATAGGCTTATCTTTTGCATGATATCCTCTGCCTCATTGTTCATTTTTTTCTTTTATAGTTTTTAAAATAAACTCTACTATGCTTCCTTAGCAAGTAGTCATGTTCAGTCATAAACATATCAATATTATCACTATTAAATCTTACTCTACTTGAACATACTTTTAAGATGCTCTAATGTGTAATAAGTTTTCACATATGTCGACGACATATTATGTCCATGCGATTTTATTATTCACTATTGCGCACGATCTGCAAGTATGATAATCAATTATTAAAATGCTCTGGAATAAATAGAATAAAAACGTATCTTGCTACCACTATCCACATCAATGACCACAAAGAACTACTACGAAAATGACTGTTAGTTAGCACATCTTGCTCTCAAAAGACTTTACATCAACTTCGCCTTGAAGATTGCTGGTCTCTCGGCATCCCATTTGCGGCACATCTCCATCAGCTGTATATTCACGTCAACGTAATCTTCTTCTGTGTGGTGATAAAGCGGAATCATGTCCACAAAGGGTGGCTGCGCAAAGTTCAACTTTGCTTCATCGGGCACACGGTAGTATCTTGTCATTTCCCACCATCTTGGGTTCTCGCAGTAAACGGGAATATTCGAGAGACGACCAAATAAAGTTTCATTCAATTCTCCACTTGGGATAGCTGAAAACTTTACATCGTCACTGATAACCTCTCCCGAAAGAACCACCTGAGGCCAGTCGCCGCTGGAATCAATGGTCTCCATGACAGGAGGCATTACAACAGCTAGAGGAATGAGAATCTCGTGTTCGGGGACGCAGTCTGCCTGCGCAATGAAAAGATGACTCCAGTGCGACGAATATTCAGTGATATTGCTACTTTCAGGGTGGTTGGCACTTTTTCTGTACTTGAAGATGCCGTCATTGGACAAGCCGGCACTCAAAAGGTACGCCGCATCTTCGCATGTAGTGATAACAATGTCGAATGCGAGGAGTTCTTTCATTGGCGGGATAGAGAACTCTCCATCTTGAGTAAAACAATTCTTTAAGATGAATGGTGATACGGAATCGGTATCACGTGAGCCTCTTGTTAGACGGAATAGTTGTGGGGTGTCAAGATACTGCGCCATAATCATGGTGATCTCGTCTGCTTCGTCATCGTCAGTTGCACAGAAAAGCATAGCGCCATCATTTTCTTTTTTGGCAATGATGTGAAGAGCCGCTTCAATCAGGCTAGGCACAGGTTCTACACGAGGGAAAGCCCTCACTAAGAACGGTAGATTACCATAATCGTTAGCAATGATGCGTGATGTAGCATAACACTGCTCAGGAGAGAGATCCTTTTGAAAGCAATTTTCAAGTGATAGGTATGGCGTATAGGGGTTGAAAGGCAATGTGTCGACTTCTGTAGGGAACAGTACACTTTGCAACCAGGAGCCATCAGTCATCGTTTCGTCTTGTAAAGGGAACCCATCGAGTAGTCCAATCTTTCTAACTATGTCGGGGACTGGATCACCGCGAAGAGCTTGTCCATAGAGATCTAAAGCGCGGTCGACACAAATGAAATAATCGTTTTGTTCTGGGAAAACGACGTTGAAGATGGCAAAATCCGTCACACTAGGTGGAAGTCCTTCAATCGTAACAGTGATATCACGCATTCCGTCTTGCACAGAGGAGACGCGAGCGTGAAATATCAAACCAGTAAACTCAAGGTTAAGCTTGTCCATGGAGTCTTCTGATCTAGAATACAAGTGCGAGGAACACGATAGTGGCGAACCTTTTTGAGAAGATTCAATGTCGCTAGAATCGCTGAAAACCGCTGTATTGCAACTGTCCTGACTGTCGCCTCGCTGCATCTCACTATTTATTTATACACGTTAAAACCTACTTGAATCTAAGCGTTGCCCGTATATATGTTGAGGGAAAGCTTACATATTTTCAACAACTGGAGGTTGACTAGCAACAGCATTAGCGTAGCTTTTGATCTTTCGAGGTGACAATACGGGAGTAGATGGCTGTGTGGGTACAGGTGAATCCATGTCAGCTGATACAAGAGAAGGCGCTGTAGATCCAGGCTGCGCTACAGCCGATGATGGAGTTATAGAGTTGAATGGTGGCACGGCGGATGGGCCAGCAGAATCTCTGGCTGACAAAATCTTTGTCTTTGGGAGTGTTGAAGGCTTTCGTGCGAGAAGGCGCAACTCGACGACATCTCCATGACGAATGTACTTGAAGTGCTTTCCGGCGCTCATTGTGAAAACACACTTGGCAGATTGATCAGTCTCACGATAACAATAGCCACTGATGGCATATAGTGCGCTGTCAGCACGAATTTTAAGGCGAGCCTTTCTCTCATTCTCTATGCGTTGAACCATCACTGCTTGATAGTTGCGAGGGTTGACACCACTAGGGAAAGGATATTGCGTAGTCACATTGCTAGCGTATGGACGGCTAGAGATAGGACTATCAGTCAAAACCTTTTTAACAAACTCGTCCGCACTAAATGGTGTCTTGTAATGAGTCTTGATTGTTTTCCCCTTCTTGTGGTTGACGGAGGACAGCGGGTCGAAACTAGGGGCAGCAGCATCTAAACCGGTACGGGAGGGGCGGCTATTCGTGTTCGCAGCATAAGAGCTACCCATGGAGCCAGAAGATCTAATTGATGGAGCAGCGTTGTTCCCTTCTAGAACAGATTGCATCATACAGTTGGCAGGTGGTGTCTGGCGTGGGACCCATCCTTCGTTCTGACCCGGCGTTGTCGGGGCCCTTGAAGGATACTCTGATGAGTTGTAGGTGCCGTGAGGTGTAAATCTTTTATTTTCACGAATATATGTCAGAGAACAAATAGTCTAAAGAAAGCCCATGGATTGCTTGTTCATTGCTTGAACATTGTGGGATATTTTTTGTAGAGTATCTTACCTTGGAAAATAGAATGACCGAATAGGAGCCATGGCAGCAGATTATCGAGTTGCAAGCAATCAAACCTGGCTATAGATTATCAAGGTGTATTCAAAACAAAATGGATGATGGGTGGGTTTGATTCGGGACGGCGAATTTGCTTGAGATGAAAAGAAAGAAGAGAAGGAAGAGAATGGGAGAAAACCCAAGGACGCAATATAGGAAAATACAGTTTTGTACAGTTTATTTATCTAGTACAAACCGACGCCGTATTTTCTGTTGGATTGGCCTGATGCAGGTGGCCGCTTGTAGCGCATGCACTGATAGCCTAGGCGCAAGAGGCGAGAAGTCACCGAACACAGAGAATACAGTGTTAATGGAGGCTTTGAGGTCTTGCGAGGACGAAGCCAAGGACTTATTAAGACGAGAGTATCATGAAGGGGAAAAAGAAGAATTACCACACGTCAATTGTATTTGTTTTTTTTTCTTCCGTAAACGAGCCGGTCGGATAGATATCGAAGCTAAGAGTGGAAGTATGGGTTAACGACAGATCAAAGATAATTATATTTGTATGTATGTACATGCGATTAAAGAGCCGGCATAAATGTCAGAATAATAGATAACCAAGGATACCCAAAGTCGCCTGGGTGTGCGGTTCACAAAATAAAAAGCGGAATGAAACGAGAGAGAGAGCTTACGCTTGCCAACAGAAACGCATCAGCATTAGTGAGTTAGCTATAGCAGCGGCAAATAATGTAAGCCGCATTTCCTAGTGCGGTCTAGCCAATTTTTTTAGGCGGCTGTAATTGGTGCCAGCGACCTCAATGCCAGCCATCCAAGCCCTCCAACTAGGAGCAGTTGCATGAGCTGACCTTGGACTTGCATGGTGGATGCCACGCTTGTTTGTATTTGTGTATAAATATAAATATACATGTTGATGTGTATATTTGTGCAAATACTTACTATATTGAGAGCTATCCGTATTGGTAAGTATCGGTAGTGTACAGCTGGTTGAATAACGCCGATGAGCAATTCTTGTGACGAGAAGTTGAATTTAGTTATAATAGTGCGAAAAATAAAGCAAAAAGCACAGCTTGGTGCATTCAATTTCGGCAGAAAGTTGGTATATGCTACGGAGAAGAATAAGAAATAAAAATTGCAAGGAAAAAGAAATAAACGTAAACAAAGAGTGAGTTGCAATCGAGGCAGAAATAGTAACCACGATGGCCATATGGATGGAATATAGTAATAACACTGTTTGTAGTGTAGCAAAACTAAGACAGAAGGTGCGTTTACAAGTGATTGCAATTGCTCGATTTAGACTTGGCGCTTAAAGCGGGAAAGACATCGATGGACCAGGTTTTAGAATGAAAGGACATAGTTTAAAGTGTAACTAATAGCTAATCAGAAGCTTCAAGATTATACAAAAAGAACCCAAGCAATAGAGCTCAAAGACGGGTGTCAAACAAGGTGCCAATTCAAACATACAAATATCGTGCAAATACAGATAGTTACAACTCAGAGTAAAAACCATGAAATCGGCACGCAGAAGGTTTATATACAAATACGAAGGAAGAGGATTTATATTGTCAAGGATTCCGATGTGATAGAAGGTTGCATATCAGGTTTGTACACGATACACAGACATGTATACTTAGGCGTATATATATACAACCGCAATATGTACTCGGGTGTACCTTACATGTGAGTGTATCCGGAAATATATTTACAAGTACACATACGAGGTGTATACAGCACCTACAGGAATTTGAGTGAGTATATGCGCTATATGCATTGAAGTACATGTTTGAAAACACATTAAATATATGCAAGTAGCCATACATCCAAGTACGTGTCTACGTGTACCATGCAGTATTACATATAACTATACATACATGTACAGATACAGGCACATGTGTTTGCCGTCTTGACTAGTCTGTATTCGGGCAGCTATCACGTCCTGGTCCGTTTATCACAATAATATAGGAAGGAGTTTGAACCAACAAACGCGCATTAGGGGGTTTCCGGATTTTGAGATACAACTACATTCAACTACGTAGCTAGAGAGAAAGAAAGAAGGAATACTGGCGGAGAATATGTGCCAGCATTTAAGTCAACTACAAATGAGGCGAACCCATCACGCATAGGACTATCATTTCTTTGTCATTGGTGCCTAAAACTCTAACACTGGGTGCTTTCCGGTCTATCGCTTGGGCAGCGCCGGATAGTTTCTTTTCTTTTTCTTCATTTTTCCCCAACTATGGCCGTGCTATGGGATCAAACACTCATTAATGCAATAATTTGCCTAACAGATATACATAGTATACTTTGCTCATGATAAATTCTCACATATGCTGTCTTTGTTGACGTTGACACCTTTCTTTGATATTAGGCCGTAGTTTTGTGTAGCATTTTGTACATAACTGTGTCATTTATTATAGTACGTAGTTGGATAGTAAATTGTGCACATTGCTGCATACATGTGATTAAAATAGCTAAAGGAATGATAAAATTGGGAGCTAATGGTATAAAGTGTGACATAATCATGGAAAGAAATACAACGATGTAGTTACATAGTTAGAAGTTAGAGAATATGTTTATCTTCCTTGATTTAGGTCAAGGAGGGGTGTATAAAAGTGACTATTTGAGAATCCAGGTTAGCGCTTAATTCTTTAGGTGACACTAGAGACCCTAGCGTTACTCAAATAACCCTAATATTTTATGCTTTCATACGTGATGAAGAAAGTAACATCATGACATAGAAAGAAGTGTTATATGAAATGAAAGAGGTTGAACTGACAGATTGAAGTAGAAACCTAGAAAAATAATAGAATAGAGTAGTATGAGAAAACGGCTAAGTAGAGAGAGCGGTTGAAGAATAAACCCCAAGTTTCTTTACACCTCTAGTTATTTTAGAGACAGACAGTCAGGAGATCAAAGGAAATGGATGGCCTACGGTGCTAACAACAATAGGCTCTTTGTCAATGCCATGAGCTCCTTTGTTAGTAATCAAGTTCTCTTTGTCAATAAGAAGGCCTAGCTTTGGAGTAGAGAATATTTTCTTCACAAAGCACTAACAAGAGACATTATATCTGAAACCATGGCACGGTGAAGACTTGATTGTTCATTGTTCGTTAGAGACAAAGCTTTGTTTTATGATTAATATACTCATAATGGCACTCACAGCGTTGAATATTATGTATAGGCTCTTTTATAGGGCATCTGGATATGTAGAACAAAGGCGATATGAAGTATATAAAGCTGGCGATGGCCGCACATGAAGAGTAGTTATGAGAGGAGTACGAAGAAGCAGATCAGATACGACACCAATCACGACTATCAACAACATTTCATTTTCAACAACATTTTCGACATCACTTTCAACTATCAATATCATCTATCAACATGGCCAACAATCAGAACCAACAAGTCCTCATCAACATGGCTGCCAACCTCTTCCCAATCGGCAATGATTGGGAGGCGGAGGGCAACGCCCTACAAGATAATGTTCAGAACATCGAAGTTGAGCCCACCAACCCGGGCTCTTCGCTTCTGAACATGCAGGCTGCTTGCCTGTGTACCCCGAGCATCCGGAGCCGCGAGCCCGTCCATCCGCGAACTGGGCAGCTGAACTTTTCCATAGATGACCTGATAGAAGAGCTTTCGGAAGCTCAGCTTCAGTTCGACAACAACAATGCCATTGAACAGCAGGCTGACCAGCAGGGACTGATTTTCCCCATCTGGAACGACGCTCCTCTCGAAGATGCCATCGTGGACGGGCTTGTCGTTGAGGCTCCCGTTGTCGAGACTCTGGCTATCAACGCCGATGCCCCGGACGGCGATAGCGACGCCGAGAGCTTCGAAAGCACCAGTGACATCGGTGCTCTCCTTGAAGACATGGCCGACGATCTTTCGGTCCAGGCCAACTCTGACGAGCCGGAGTCACTGGACTTCAGCGACTCGACGTCAGAGTCAGGCTCGGAAGACGACAGCCACGTCGACGAATTCTTCATCTTCACCGGTCCCAATACCATGAAGGCCGAGTCCGATGCCGGCGGCTGTGCGCTATGCCAGGCGATCGACTGTGACTGCGGCGAGCTGGGACAGGACATGATTCCGTTCCAGTCTCACGGCACACTCGACCCGCATGAGTTTGAAGACTTCTATACTGACCGCGGTGACCGCACCATGCAACGCGTGATAGAAGCCGGATTTGCAGAAAGTGCTACCGTGTACGATCCGGACACGTTCTGCTTCATGTGTCTGCAGACTACGCTGCGTCATGTTCGTGGCAAATGTTACTGTCACGATTGTGAAAGCCAGCACTCGGTAGAAAACCACGGTGAAGTGCTGAACGACCCGTTCTCACGCTGGCTAGAGTCGGCTGCCAGAACGGGTATCGACTTCCACCTGTTGGTCTCACTGGGTCCGGATCGTGGACACAGAGACGAGGCACGCATCATCGATGGCTACAACCTCGCTTTGTGGGGCATCGGAGACTCGGCTCGGGTGTCGACCATTCGGCGCCGAGACGGTAGCCGTGAGAAGATCATCTTCAACATGCCGTATCTAGAGAGCAGCGGCAACCCAGTCATTGAACTGGACCGCAGTGTCGTAATCCCAAAGCGTGCCTTCACTGCCCACAAGACCTGTTTGGATACAGTGTGGGCTGAAGGAATCAAGGCTAAGATTAGCCCCCACGACCTGACGGACCGGATCTTCCAGCTTGCCGTCAACATCGACCCTATCATGAACCGGAACCTATGCCACGAGTATATTCGACCGCTTCAAGCCCAGGAGCTGTTGCAAGTGACGCCCGGAGAGAACTCGGAGACTGCTGTGCTATTCCGCCGTATCAAGTCCTTGCCGGTGGAGCTACAGGACCAGGTTCTGGCCCAAATCGACATCACTTCCGAAGCCGGCCGAACTCTTAACGCATTGCGTATTGTGCCCAAGATACTCGGAAACGCCAACAAAGACACTCCGTTGCGGCTCGACGAACATTTCATGTACCGTCAGCAGATCAGCAACGGTATCGCGATCTTTCCGCCACCCGACAGAACTCCGGCGTCGCTCTACTTGTTTGCCGATTACTGTGCCCAGGGACCAGCTTCGTATATGAGTGACATGCGCGTTTTCGTCGATCCGACTGAGACACAACTCGCAGTCTGTGATCAGATGCTCGAGCGAAACGGCATCTTCATCAAAAACACGTCAACCATCAGCCACTTCGAGGTTGCCACCGGCCCCTGGGGTGTGATGAAGTTCACTATCTACTACAATGATGGTAGACGTCCCGACTCGATCGGCCAAGCGCCTTCTAATGCTTTACGTAGCCGTGTCTTTGGCAACATGCTTTCTGTAACACGGTACGGCCGTCGTGTCCTCGATATCACGAAACCCGCGACTGAAAGAGACCACGCGCCGCCCGTCCGCCAGACACTCTGGAGAGGCCAACTGCCTCCTCTCGGATCGACAGTTGTTAGCCGTGGCTTCTGCTACGTCGGTGGCATCCACTTCAACTACATGCCCTTCGAGAACAAGAAAGGTGAGTATTGTATAGGCATCACTGCGCGGATCTGTCGTGCCGGTATCGTTTCCGTCACAGTTCATCACCGTGATGGAAACGACCATACTGTTGAGAAGCATCAGATGCACGAACACGAGTTTGCCGTTATGCCGTTGACCTTCATGTTGCGCCCTGGTGAGACCTTTACTAAGATGTGGCACTGTCACGTGAACTATAGAGCACGTGAAAACAACGAGTTTTTCGCCGTTTTCACAAACCAAAGCCGCAGCTTTGTCTTTGGGCCTATCATAGCCAGTCTGTTTGAATACACGACTTGGACTGTGCTGGCTGGATCTCAAACTTCCAAGTTGCACGGCTTGGCCTTCGACACTGCCCCTAGTAGTAACTATATGCAGACTATGGCGGCCATCCAGACCCTCTCTGACTACCCTATTGGAGACAACCGTGTCGAGCTGTATGGAGACCGTACCCAACTGATCAGAAAGCGCCTCAACGGCCGTAGCTCCTGGGAGACTTACAATAGTTATGCCACATTAGCTAACGCTGTTGCACTTGAGGTAGGCTATCTACGTAAGCGTATCATCGCTATGCGAATCACCTATGCTGACAATTCCTACGCCATCTTGGGTGCCTGGCACACGAAGAGCCTCGAGCCTGTGCTGGTCTGGGATGCAGAGGAAGATGGGCCTCTCACAGAGATCATCACCATAGACTCTACTCTGACCGATGCAAGACGTAAGATCCCCTACCTTCACGAGTTGATTGCTTCTACTACTGATAACCCAATCGATTTGCCTGACGATGACGACCGCAATGACATCCGTGTTATTCCTATCCGGACTGACGCAAGCGATCAGTATTCCACCATGTTGCGCTGGACGCATCACTATTTTGGTAGCTATCTTGAGGCTTGCATTGGCCAAACTGTCCGCTTTGACGGCGACAGTGGCCATCGCATGAGTCCATACAAGCTGACTCTGGAGATGTAAGCAAGCCACTCGGTATGTATTGCCTATCTCTTCTTCATATTTTATTATCCTTATATCCGTTGATGCGAGGCCGCCACATACGGCGCCAACTCACTAATGGCAACACGACCAACACCTGTGGTGGTAATGGAAGCCTGATTTTGTACCTTAACATTGTGGAGGATAAGTCAAACTTGTAAATTGTAGCCGATAAACTTTACCCCCCCCCCCCCCTCCATCCCTCTGTATAGACCGTTATGCTTGAGTAAGCCTTCGATTCATATGTGACAGACTAACTCCGCCCTATTTTATCATTTCTCTCATACATTACTACATGTTCGATGAACAATCTCTTATTATCTTAGACTGAAATAAATCATCATCATATATCATAAATTCTGTTATTCTTTCCCATTGTAGTTACTGCCATGCATGTCTTGCCGTGACCTTCAATGTCTAATATAGTAAGTGAGTAATAGTAGATTTTACCACAGAGAGTATCGAATCGAAGCTCGTCTGGTGAATTAGGCACTGAGGCCCAACTCTTACGTCACGTCACTTTGTATATCGTGATGTTCGCATCTGACTTCCGTGTTTAGAAGTTCTTGGCAATGTTTTTTCTTTTTGAATGGAAACGAAAATGCAGTCAACATCGTAGACCGAGAGTCCGTGCCGTGTCTTTGGCGACTAGGTAGTATTTTCTACGATTCTAAGCCATCTATTGTCTATTGCATGGAGCGCTGCCAGGACAGGATTCCACTACATCCTTTTATTGTGTAGTTATACCTCAAACGTCTACGCTTACCGAGTCCTGCTTGACATGGTGCATATGGCCAATCAATAGCGAACGAATGTCAAGATAAATAGGCATACCATGCATATGGAATCCCAATTTTATTACTTAGTGCCTACTACTATTTGGTGAAGTATGAGATCATGCGGACATGGGGGGGCCCTTTCTGCTTGTTCTTGCTTTTTTCGATAGTAGGCTATTATATTTTATAGACGCTATGTCATTTATCATCTGAATCATACATACGCTGTAATACTGCGTTTTGGTCATATGAAGTTTCATTTTCACGGTGTTGGATTCAGCTAAATATTTTGGTAGATGCAGGCCATGGTTGATACTGGGTAGGCTTCTGTATTGAGACGGCAGAGTATATAGTCGATGAAAGAGGAAAGTCCATGCTATCGAAATATACCTCGATAGCCGAAGATGAAACATGTAAGACATGTTCTTTGTTCCCTAAAATAGACATTTTAACCTTCGTAGCCAAATTCAAGAGAAAAAATCAAAAAAAGTCAAACCGGTAGGACGTTGTCATAATGTAATTAAATTATAATGTTTCACATATTTCCATGCTGTAACTTCGTAGAACAACAAGAATTGCGTTATACTTAGTTAGATTGTAGAGTACCCGATCAGAACTACGGCGGTAATAGCATGTGCTATATGCTGCTAATTAAACTTCGATCATCTATATGCATTGGCTTTCTACTAGTTAAGCCTATTCCGTTGAGAACAAATATTTTCATTTATATCATTAATTATGGGTAAATAATATTTATAATGTTCTAATAACTCCTTGTTGAAGAGCAGATTATTAAAAGTAAACTTAAACGATCGCGTATTTATGAACACTATTCGATTAACAAGGTTGGAATAGTGTGCGTCATAGAGTGTAATGCTCAAATGCAAGAAATGGCTGTCGTTGAGGAAAATTCAAATCAAGCAGTTTGGCCACTATCACATCGGAAAAGTGACGACTAAAAAAAGCAGGACAAAGGCCTTGGTGATCTCTAACAAAGTATCGAGGCCTGCCTGGACGACATAAACCCACAAAGGAAAAAAGGAAATACAATAAAAAGAAAAGAAATATCGTCGCAAACTAGAGAAAATGTGCCTGAAAGAAAGAAATAATGGAAAAAGCAAAAGGTAGTCCGAGCAAGAAAATATAGGGTGATACATGGAATAGAAAGGAGTGAAAAATAAATAAATAAATAATAATAAGAAAGGATGGCTCAAGAATGTAAAAAGGGAAGTAGCAGTCCACAAACAGTCAAATTCGCCAGAACAGGAAGGAGACTAGGGTATTATTGTGTAACAGCATTAAATGTCCAAGCGCCAAAAGTGTCATAGGGCTGGTGTCAAAATTTTGTCCCTGGGAACTAACCAGGGAAGGAACCACAAGGGAATGAGACGAACGACTCGATCTTGGGTTGACGACGTGCCATTAACAAAATACAAGACAGGACTGCTAAATCACCCAAACACGGGAAGACAAAAGGTGAAATCTGGTAAAAACTGAACAAGAAAATCATTTAAAATCAAATGAGGTAAAAAAGTGAAAACAACGGCAGTAGAAAGGCATAAAAAGCATTGAGAATGGCGTTAAGCGAACGCCAAGAACGAAAAATAAAAAAAAAGAGGCACAGAAATACTAGAGTACGGCAACAAATATCAGTGAAAACCGAATGAGCACTTGATGGCTGTGATAGGAATCAAGAGCGATCTTGATAAAAAAATAGTGTCAGTAGAGAGCTCGACAAGTCGTCTAGGACAGCTTTCCCAGGGCGAGGGCAGCCGTGATAACATCAATATCAGGCTTAGGCAGAGCTAAAACGGAAGCTGCAGCGCTGGCAATTGTCTCAGGGGTGTGATTACCACGAGTGATGGGGGCAGGACGGCCTCCGTGATTGCCAGTCCAGTGACGGCCAGTGCTGAAGCACTTGGGGTTTCTGCGCTGGTGGCGACGCATGTTGTAGTCACGCGTAAAGGCTAGCGTGCAGCTGCAAGACCAAACCTTAAGGATGTTCTCGTGACGGTGGGAGTGGCGCTGCATATCGCGAGATGTTGCGAACCGTTTGTTACAGCCGGGGCAAGGGTATGAGCGTAGGTGAGTTTTAAAGTGCTTTCTGTGAAAGAGAAAGACGAAGAAGAAAATTGTTAATGCTTGTCAAGGATTGCAAAATATATGGAAGCAGTAGAAGCAGATAAAAGGCAAGGATATATTTTGGAAGTGAAGAGAAGAAAGAAAAGGAGACTGAAGAAGGGGGAAGGGGCGGGTTCTTATACTTACGTGAGCTTAGCTCTGGTTTCGAACCCCGTCCGCAGACAGACATCACAACTGAGGTTCAGAATATTGCGAGTCTGGCGACGAACGGTTTTGGTGGTACCTGATGAGGCTTTAGCGGACGAAGTCTTAGCTAAAGCTTTCTTCGCTCCACATTTAGCCTGAGCGGGTAGGGGGGCAGGATGCTCTGAGTTAGTGCTGATGCTATTCCCGCCGTTCTCTACAATGCTAGCATCAGCAGCGGGATTTGGCAGGGCCAAGCGAGGAGCTATTGAAGCTACGGTTAGTTATCTTTTCAAATATACTTTTATGGCCGATTTCACACCTTGGTGAAATAGGGGTTGGAATATCAGAATGATTTCTTGCTTACCATCACTATAGGCAGCAGTAGTGCTGAAAACATTAGCGTCTTTCAAAGCTGCACTAACACTACGAGTAGTGCGACGAGATATGCCACTGCTAGCAGCAGATGGGGGTGCTTTAGAAACGCCCTTGCTTGCCTTGGAGGCAGTAGCCTTGGCTCTAGGGCGGCCACGACCACGCTGGGGGCGTCGAGGAGGAGGGCAGTCTGCAGACTTGGAGCAAGAATACAGAGCACAAGAACAGGTTTTGGGCTTGTTATCCTGGGCTGGCGAGACCTGAACAAGTTCAGGAATGGACAGGACCCGACGGCCACTAGGTGACGGGAGCGAACAAGAACAAGAGCAAGAGGAAATAGAGTCAGTGGGATATGAATCTAGTTCCATAGTGGACTTGAGCCGTACCGCGTTGGGGGGCATGAAATTGCACTGCATAGAGAGTGATGACAAGTCAACAGGAACATCTTCATCATTCATGACGTCCATGAGTGAAGAGGGGAAGTTGCCAAATGATGCCATAGCTTCTAGGTGAATTTCTGATTTCCAATGGAAAACAATAAGGTGAATAGTGATAACAAAGTAAATTAGAAGTGTGATAATGAAGGGTGATTATGAGATGTGAGTGAAAGTGTGGGCTGGTGAGTCTATCAGGAATATCAGAGTGGAAGCATCGACATTTTAAAGTGTTTTGCTGTAGTCGTGAACACGTTGAGACTTACTAGCCAAAAGTACTTGTTACCTTTTTTTCTTCTATATCGACATCATTTTCAAAAACAAAATAAAACCACGCTAAACTATCGGGCTCATACACACCCCTCCGTACATCTCTGCATTGCATTTTTCTGTTTTATGTAGCTATTCACCTGTTATTGCAAGATATACACCCCATCATTTACCTTTTTTTAGTAAAAATATCTTCTTTCAAATCTTGACTTTTTATGTTTTTGTCATTTTTCTTCAGTTTTCAGTTTTCTTTTTACATTTACCCTGTTAGTAAATGTGTAGTTTTCTCTGTTGTTTTTTTCTCTTATTCGTAGGACAAACGGGATCCAACGGCCTCAGGCATTAGAAAAAAAGTGACTCCAGAACATTTATAATTATGAGGCAAAGAGCGAGCAAGAATGAATAAGAAGCCCAGATCAGGTAAAGAAGTACGTCTAGATTTTTTCAGGGTATCCGGCTCTCCCACTTCATCTCGTCTTTTTTTCGTTCCCGGTCTCTCATCGTTCTTGAAAACTCACCAGTATCTTAGTTTGCATAGTTCTTATATACTAGATGTTAGCGTTACGGGGCCTCTTTCTCGCCGGAGTCCTTCATTTATGGGATCTTTCAGTCTTGACGTTGTAGTATGAAACTTTCAGTTTCTGGACGAGTGCTACAAGAATAATGATCCGTCATAGGAAATGACATTGTGGTTGTTCTTTTTTACCTCGTTCCGTTGACATGTCATCTTTCAGTTTGAACCATCTTTCTTCATCGTCGAATCTAGAAATCTTGACATCCATCTTTGTGTTATGAAGAAGGCTTCCTTACGTTTCACGTGCAATCATCGCTTCCTAGATTGCCATAATGTCATCGAAACTCTAGTTTTTCAAGGCATGGATTATTCCACCATCTGACCTACTACGATCTTCGGTTGGTTCTTCTAGATCTCGCCAAACTCTGTCTTGTTTTTCTTCACCAGAGCATAATCTCACAGAAATATTGAACCTTGGGGTTATTGTCATACCTCATCATTGCTGCTCAGGCCAGACAATATATGACCTATTCCAATGTCCGTATGTGTACGAGTATCACTGTAACACGGATTCGTTACCTCTGTATTAACGTGAACGAGCACTATAAAGATTTCTTCTTTTATAGAGGAAAGAAGACGCGAGTGGCTATAGAGCTTACTTCTTTGTTTTGTCCAAAAATGGAAAGTCCAAGACAAAGAACAATAGATACAAAGCAACTTTAAGAGTTCTAAAGAAATGAGGCGCTTTTTTTTCTCGTATTAGCTTTCTTTCATTCTTTGTCTAGTATCTTGTAGTTAGTACTAATATACGTTATACATATTTATCGAGTGGCATTCACGTTCTTCATCTAGACGTCAGTAAATTTAGTCCAATATTAACCAAGGGTTCATGGTATGCTCGTCCGTTCTAAGGGAAGCAGAGCATCACTTACAAGTTATTGTTGTCTTTAGCAAATATAACTAGCCTAGCCTATAAATTCGTTGCTAATCATATCCCAGTGCGTATCATTGCTGACATATCTGTATATGCCCATAATCAGTACCAAGCTGAACATTCGAATATTTCCGAGTGGGATTCTTGATATACTGAAATATATGCCCAAGTTCTCCAAACAGAAGTAAGCCAAGTACAGCGAAGCAGCGCCACCAGAATATATTTGTTGTACTAACTGTAGCTTGCCGTTGGTTCTGAAGCCGCCTCGCCTCAAGATTGAGGACGGACAGAGCGATGTAGTTCTCCGAAAATCCAACTGGTGATGGACAAGTCAGTTTGAAAAGCGGCCTGAAAAGCGGCCAAGGTAATAAGCATCCATCTAGTCCTTTGTTGCTCAATAGACTTGGTGGCTTGTCCTGTTGACTCCGCTGTGGAAAATGGTCGCATATCGGTGTCCAATAGAACGATGTTGGCGCTTCCGTTGTTGTCATCTATCAAATCAGAAGATATGCCTCCGTTTTGTGGTCGTTTGCACCGAGATCGCCTTACTATGACGCCCCGGTGTTAGTATCAGGCTCTTCAGGCATTGACCTTTCTATTTCAACCCCCCTCCCCCTCCCCGTCCCCCCCCCCCTACTTCTACTTACATACAGCTCAATTAGTACGAAACAGCTTCCAGGATAGGCTATGAAGAAGAAAATGTTGCTGCAAGACTGGGCAAAGGTGGTTTTTTTGCAATAGTAGAAAGGAGGGGAGGTAACGAAAAGAAAGAACTTGTATTTTCTTCTTTTTGCTTCAATTCGCTTCAAATCCGCCAAGTAAAACTAGCAAGCTACTATATGTAGAACTAACCTAACAAAAGTAAGGGGAGCGGCTCGCTTGAAATGGATGGTCGCTTAGGCGTTGATCAAAACTCGCTAGATAATGTTCGAATTCAGTAATGAACTGCTGATAAGCCTCCCAACCTACTACAGGTTCATCACTATTGTATCTATACAGTCGGCCCTGAGCTGACCTTCTAGAAAACAGTGCTCTTATCTCAGGATGTACTCTGTATTAGGCGAGTAGTTTCAGTGTGTTGAATTGTATGCATATTGTTGTCTCCATTATGAAGAATACACAGCTCTCAGGCTAGCCCATAGCCTGTTTAGTGCCTATTCCTAGCGAGAGTCTTCACTTACAGCTCAGAGCCGATAACATAGAAGTGAACTTTGAAAAGTCCCCGCCGGAGAAACACTAAAGTGAATCTTGGATCCAGCTTCAGCTCTACCATATCACGAAGTTTGAGCATGGTTGTGAATATCATGAGTAACTATGGGCCTCTGGAATGTTAGTAACAAGCACTAACTGTATAACCCCCCGTCTTGTCTTCACAGGTCTCAGCAACTTACGATTTGTTTCCTTTTTCTTTTCGTTCCGTATTTTTTCCCTTTCTCTCTCGTCACCCGACCTCGCCATAGAGAAGATAGACCCTTCTAGGCATCAACTATTGATCGCCGTTTGTTCGCGGCTTAACTTCTTTTGGTAGGCACAGACAAACGGACATGTGCATAGGAGATAAGTGAGAGGTGGCTAGAATATTATTTGATTAGAACTAAAACAAGAGTGACGGCGTCAACTTGTTCATCACGCAACAGAGGGATGTCGAGTTTTCCGATACTTTGCCATGCCCACTTCTCAAGGAAAGGCCAGTTTCCTTGTGAGTCTCGCTTCTTCCGCTATCGCAGCACTTCAAAAAGGTTAAGCTACATCTTTGTCTGGCTATTATTGCCTTACTTTTCGTATGGTGGCGTATAATCTCGATGTCATTAGCTAGCTATATTGGTCATGGGACAACAGGCAATGGAGGACAATGTAGTATGAGCCACCGCCTTTTCGGTAGCTATCCATCGTTGCTATAGATGAGTAGATATAAAGGTCTTCACCGCTATTCTTGAGTAACTCAAGACAATAGCCACTTTGATTCCGTGAGACGTTTGGCGCATTTCACAATGCTACGAACATCTATTCTATCTAACCTCGCTCCTCAGGCAGGCTTACGTCCGTAGAGGCGCGAAGAAAGTTGGCCCTTGTTACGGGCCGCTGGTGGTACAGAAAAGCAGGATAGCATGGATGGGAGAAAGGAAAAGAAGATAATGGCAAAACTACAAGGATAGTCAAGCAGAAGTAAGCAAAGATAAGAAACCTATGATACACATTGCAACTTCATCTTGTGGCTTGCAAGAAGCCTGCGTGTGGCCAGCATACTCACCGACGGATAGCAGCGTCTATTTTGCTATAGCATAGGTTTTTATACGCCTTTGATGTGGCAAATAACAATGTATCTCAAATCTACCCCAAGACGAGGCCATATTGAGACGGATGAAGGTAACTGAGCTCATCTGTGCTACTCAGTCGAAGGTCTCTTGATCAGTTCTGCGCCTAATCGGCAGCCTGCCGTGAAGACACATCATTTTTTTTCAGTTAGCAATGCCTTTTCATGCAGAGCATGACCAATAGCAAAAGAGTCAAGTCAGCCACCTCGCTCACAAATCGGTGAGGCCACGGCATATAATTGGTCAGGGCCGAGTGTCTAGATTCAAATAGGCTTGAGATGTGGAAAATGGAAAGTAGACGAAAGGAAAAGAAAACAGAACAGGTCGTATTGAGCTCGGCTACATACATTCCGGCTCTATTGGTAGGCAAGCTCAACAAAGAGAATCAAGAGCAAAGACTTGAGAAAAAAAGACAGTAAGATACGAAAAGGTTGTGATCTAAAACTAAGCGGTGATGGACGGGACCTTTGATTCCCAATTCCCAAGACCATCATGGCTGTGCTTTCAGCTCTCAAGCTAAGCGGTGAAGTGGTATTCTCAGACGAGAATGTCGGTCGAATAGCAGGCGAGAGGTGGGAAGATTAGCAGCATATTCTAGTCACTCTCAGCCCAACAACATGGATATTCGGGTTAATATTAACTGACAGGATGGTCATTACGTCAAATCTGTGGAAATTAGAGAAGTCCGAAGACTTTACTCTTAATGGGAATTACAGCGTGGCTAGTACTAGACTAGAATCAGATATTCCCTGCGCAAAAGTACAGATCACCCCATGATACTTACAAGTAGTGCAGAAGACTTACTAACAGCAAGACTTTGACTGTATCAAAGTCTAGTCCAGTGAGCGGAAAGTTCAGACAAATGTACCAAACGTTAGGTTGGTAGGGCTTTCATGTTATTAGGGTCCCAAACCCTAGACCTAGCACTAACTAGTTCCTTCAAAACGTTGTGTATCATGACGTCTCACAAAAGAGATGGACAAGAAGAACGATGGGAGACAAAAATGCACTAGCAAGAGAATAAATGATGTACTAATAGGCAATGAGCTGTTCATTTCACTATCATCAGAAGTCGATCCTCGTTGCCTAGAAATACCATGAACTTAGAGGAGATAAGAAAGACGCCAACGTCTTACGAGGAAGAGCTCCTTCCGGCTATCAAAATTAAAAGGCAAAAAGCATGCGCAACTGCGAATTTTTTCTCTCGCTATTTTGAGACTTTGAATTCCTTTTATGTAAACAGGCACCAGGAAGGCTACTAGGCAAATATACAGGTTGTATGTAGACAGGCGGCTAGAGATAGTGGAAAGAGGAAAACTTGTAGTAGGCTCGTGGTTAACCCGCTGCCACTTTGCCGACTTTACCCACTATCTTAGTCGGCCGTCTAGTTTTGGCTGCCTCTAGCGCGGCTTTGTTTTCAGGGCCTTTAGGGGCCTTTCAATGTCTTGTATTCTGAGTCAATATCACGACGACATGTCACGCACACTGAAGTATAGATATTAGATGTGTCTATGTGTGTCCAGTATCACGGTCTTGCTATTTAAGCAAACAACGCAAGACGGTCATAATATTCGTAGCTTGTAAATTTCCATGTTCGATAGGGCAAACGGGTCTACCAATAGTCTATTCAAACGCCAGCCAATATACAACTAGAACAGACCTAGCACCTCTTGTATTAGAAATAGAATATCAGTAAGATGGCGGGGAACTCAGAAGGACATGGACATGAAAAGGCCTGTGCATAAATGGCTAGGCTAGACACAATAGCTCTCTATATGTACATACAACCAGTCACAAAGTTGGTGAAGCTAGTTAGCTGGGTGACTGGTTTTGCTTCATGCCCTGCCCCCCCCCCCCTCCTCTTTGTTCATCACACACTTTGCAGCGAGTCTCCAAAATGACATGCATTAGTATGAGTGAATTAAATTACGTTGCCCTCCTCCAGTCGTCGATCGCCAGCCAGATAGAAGATAGACAGACGAGTGGACTTGGATAAAAGTCCAGGCCTCTGTTTCTTACCACTTATCTTTTACTCGATCAAGTCATAAGCTGCGGGGTTCTTGACTCCGGTCTTTTCTTCGTCTTGTCCGACTAGCTCTCAGCATGAACAGACAAACAAAGCAGAGCTAAACAAATTATGTTTTACCCGTGTCCGTATGTGTGCATAATATCATAATACCATATGCAATGTAGATCAGTGCAAATCGCCCGCACAACGAAAGTGCAAAAAAAAAAGAAATAGCTGTAGCAGGGCCACTATTTGTAAATAGAGAGATAACAGGGAGAGGAGCAAGAGGAATAAGTGGCCTACTCCCATCTTCACTCTACGATGCTCCCGCTCTTTTCATACTTCGGCTTGTGTGCTACATTAACACGTTTTGTATTCCTCCCCTAGCAATTTGTAGTGTATAATAGCATGGGCAGTTTCCCGCTGCTCTCTAAAACCTCGGTGTCGGCATCTTCCATGCCATCCATACTTTGGGCTATGTATATACGTAGTCTATCAAACTGAAGTCTATTAAACTCACTACTCTTGTTCTTCAGGTATCTTTCGTCTACACTTTCCAGGGGTTCAACCCCATATCAACTTAGCAAATTCAACCCAGGTATCAAGTATCATTTTGACTTACCCGTATTAGGTCTAGCTGAACAGAAACTAACGAAAATAAGTAATGTCACAATCAGCCGCCATTCACTCTACGTATACACGAATGTGCTTGCATGTACACGGCTACTTCTGGTAGTTAGTGCTACTACTAGACACCCTATATCACATAACCATACGTTCGTAACGACCGCCTCGTCACACGCCGCTGGACTAGTTTACTTTCTGTGTGTGTATACTTATTTCGAACTTGGTCTTTTCCTTGACACACTACATGTTATATAGGTGGTATATAACTAGGGCCACTACCGGAATAGGCACCCATGTCTTCAATACTACGCAATATAGAGCTGAAAACAGCCTAGTACATACATACAGGACACCAAGTCTGTCTGTGTGTGTTATTCATGCAGCTATATTTCCAGAGGAACATGTTCATCTATCTGTCTTGTCGATCAACTAGCGTCTCCAGGGTTCTTGATTCAGCCAGCCCGCTATTCAATGGATAGATACTCTGTGTGGTTCGGTTGCTCATCTATCAGACCTAGTCAGAATAAGTGCCATGGGACTAATTTGACAACGACGTAGTCTTGACGCTTCATGTCGTTCAATTTGTCTTTATGTTTGAACTTTTAATCTATGCGGTTTCTCTTTTTTTTTCTTTTTTTTTCTTTTTTCTTTTTGCTCAATTTAGTATCTTTACATGCTTTCTTCAGCCATCCTAGTGTTGAAGATGTGAATATTGTCTCTGGTTTGCCCGCCTTCTTCCCTTTTCACATCACAGCCCCGGGATATTATATCCAAAGGGCACAAACAACATAAGATACTTGCATATCAATTTCACGGCCTAGACCTTTGTTTACGCACACCGTTCAAAGTACTTTCGTCTCTTTCTCTACATACATACATACATACATACATGTCTTTTACTATATAATCTACACCCAATGTTGGTTCCATTGTTGGGATCAATCCAATTTTGAGTAATAACAAACCAATGCAAGCCACTAAATTTTGAGGAGGCGAAAAGTACGGATATATATTGTTTTTTTTTGCTTTGTTGTTCTTTTCCTGTTCAAATTTGTAATGAAACCTTGTAAAAAAAAAGAAAGAAATACATTCAAAGTAAAAGTAATGCATTGTGGAAAAAAGGGAAGAAAACAGGTGTCAAGTACAAATACATATGTAGGTCGAAATTAAACAAGACAAACTCTATCTTTTACTTAAGTATTTCCTCGGGTTTTTACAGTATTTCACTGGGTTATATATCTTTATAATGATAGAAGAATTCAGAATATCATATACCACCTCTCTTTTGTTTTTTTTTGCATTGTTAATATATCCTTCCCTCACTTAAATAGAAGAAAGTCCTAACACAATAATCCAGGATAAATATTATGACCGGCCCAGGGCCTTAGTTGACGCCATTATTCTCACCGTAATCACTCGGTCTTGAACTCCATTGTTCATGACCAGGAATCAAACAACATATATATATGTACATTGTATGTATTATCTAACAAATGTAACCCCAGACCTACTAGTTTCTTGTTCTTGTTTTCTCTGATTCAGTCCATCACATTCCCAACCCCATTCCAAGTTCAAGGTCACAGAAGAATCCCAGTCTTATCATTGAGCTACAGAAAGATCCTCGGCCAAGAACAGTACGGTGTTTCATTTTTCATTATCACACCATGAAAGCAAAAACCACCTTTCCTCGCTCATATCTTGCTTATGCGTCCCTACCCCCTAGCTAGTAAGTTATTCCTCTAAGTTGCAATCTTCTCAGCTTGCAGATAGCCTGCTCTTCACTAAGTACTAGGCGGCCATTTGTGATTATCTGCAGCTACATAAAATATAAGACATGCTATCTATATTCTTCCAGCGGGCCTCCAAATGAGAATCCCGTCATGTTAACAGTAATAAATACTACGTGAAAAAAAAAGAAATATTCTTTTTTTTTTCGCCGCTAAGCCTATATACGTACACTCCAACTAACCACATGTGGAAAATGAACAATAATTCATAAGCATTCACAACTCTCTCAGGCCAGCAAGCGAGAGAGCCGGAAAGGGCGTCATCAAGATTGAAAAATAAGGCAGGAAAAGGAAAGCTGACAGACAATTGGAAAGAAAAATGCCCAAAGGTCGGAGTTTCTCCATTATTCGTTGCAACTCTCCTTCTATTGAATTTTTACTTTTCTCTACTCGAGAGAAGTCCAGTCTGTTGACAACCGCCATTATTATTGACGGTATATAGCGTAATATTAGGGTTGGCCATGACTTACGTAGGGGACATGCTTCGCCCCAAAATAACTGGGCGAACTGGGGACCTCTGTCTGATACAATTGCGCGGGGAAAGCCGTGGTGTGAAAATACGTGAATCAATAAAGCGTTGGCCGTGGCTTGGGCAGTAGTGGA
>RHLR01000008.1:0-84904 GCA_009806335.1 Davidsoniella australis
TTGCCCTCCAATTGTTCCTCGTTAAGGGATTTAAATTGTACTCATTCCGATTACAAGACCCATAAGAGCCCTGTATCAGTATTTATTGTCACTACCTCCCCGTGTCGGGATTGGGTAATTTGCGCGCCTGCTGCCTTCCTTAAAAGTGGTAGCCATTTCTCAGGCTCCCTCTCCGGGGTCGAGCCCTAACCCTCCGTTACCCGTTGTAACCACAGCAAAGACAGTTGAGTTAGACTAGAAAAAGAAAACAAAAAGGATAACAACCTCACCAACTAACGGACAAGATACAAGCTTCTAAAAGGGATCATGCTATGACGAATATGCGTGGATATAATATAATGTCCTTAGGCATCTCGTTCCCGTTTGACGCGGACTTGAGGTGCCCGTGGGCCTAGCATCCAGTCCTGCATGGCTAGCCACTCACTCCAGCTTGCCTCGGCATTTTCGATCTCGCTCTCCGAGGCATCCAAAGGACGCATGAAGGGAATCGACTGACCATCCTCCATATCATAGTCCTTCTTGACATGCAGCCAAGTATCACTCTTAGCAGCAAATAGATAATTCCGGCGTTCAGCCTCGTGTAGCGGCCCGACGCCCTGAGACCAATCGTCTCCGAAGAAGCCGTGTAAAACACCGGGAACATCGAATCCAGTCGCGACCAGACGGCGGATATACGGCACCAGTGCTACATACGGCCCAACCATGGCGGGAGCCGTCGAGGGTGAGCCACTGCCACCCATGACTCCGGGACCGGGAGAGGCCGATGGGCCGCGCATGGTTTGTGTGGAGGAGACAATCTGTTGAGGGCGCTGGAAAGGTAGCTGGATGTTGACAAAAGCGGCTACGGCCTGCACTGGACTGGTATATTGCGCAACATCTAGGAAGTAGCGAACGCACGACTGGAATTTCGGGTGCCAGTCAAAGATGTCGCCGCTGCCTAGAATGGGCTGTAGATTTTGGACAGTTAGAAACTATAAGCAAGAAGAGAGAATTAAGGTTGCATAAGGTGTTCAAGAGGTAACTGCCTGTAACATCGGCACTCCGTTCATCTGGAGTTGACCGAGTCCGAGGTCGTTCCTTCCTCTTTTGACGTGATACAGGGCTGTCATCTTTGACAGCTATCCGCCACAAGTAGTTGCCATTGTGCTGCAACAGTGGAAACAATATTATCGTTGGAGAAACAAGAGAAAGAGACTTGGTGTAACATACCTGGAATGAAGGTTGGGCTGAGTTGGCAGAAGCCATAGCGAACCGTGAAAGCAAGATGAAAGTTATAGAAATAGGTTATTAAGATAATGCCACTGAGCGAGGGAGGTTCTTGTGCTGTGTTTAATATAAGAGCATGTGGCCAGAGGAAGATGATGATGAGGGAGTGAAGGCGATAGATGTAGTGGAAGCAGGTGCTGTGGGATGGCTATTCGATGGTATTATAGAAAGTTTGTAATTGAAGTTTATATATGTAATGGAACTGTCTTTGGGAAACTATGGTTCAGAGAGATCATATATGAGAATTGGCGAGTGATATATGCTGGCGACGTGTTTGTTAGAGGTAGGGACGAGTGTATATATATGTAGTTGTCTTTTTTGCTTTTTTGATTTGAAATGTTCAAAGAGATTTATATGTTCGTACCATGGATATAAAAAGGTAGTGCTAGTTAGCGTGTAAGTGACAGGGTTAGACAACAAGTTGTCTAGATGTAATGCAAAGTGAACAAGTAGATGTGTAAATGGACGCAAGGAGTTAGGGCTCAGAACGGCCTAGAAGAAGTGGATGTATGAGGAGCAAGAGGGGAATGAAAAGCTGGAGCAAAGGCTAGAAGAGATAACGACAGTATAAGATATATCTTATGTTATTCTTTTGTATGAGTGGCCCGATAGAGTAAAATCGAAGGACGTCGAAGAATATTTCTGTTGGACTATGTAAGCCTGAGTCGTAGATTTCCCAGAGGGAACAAAGCCAGCTGAAGTGAACACAGATTGAGGAACAGAATCTGCGAGGAGAAACAGCGTTCAAAGTGATCGACGGCAGGATAAAGATAAAAAAGGGATAAAATAGGCCAGAGTGCTTATAAGAAAAAAGAAAAAGAAAAAAAAAAGGAAATTGAAAAAATCCAGATGTTCGGAAATGCAACTGACTGTGCTGCGAGATTTCAAGTAGCGTATTTGTAGGTAATTGCTAAGATCTAGGATGAGTAGAAGCTCAAGCAAGCAGCAAGGTCTTTAGTTAGATCCGTTGTTGTTTGTTTTAGGTAATATCGAAAATAAGGCTGTAGTCGTTTTAGTTATTTTGCACTCATTAAATATTTAGATTTTGAGCTACAAAAAACACAAATGAAGTCAGAAATCGAGCTAGCTTCGACGTGAGTTTCTCGAGACTGGAGGAAGTCTACGGGATAAGGGCTGATTAGTTATTTCAAGCATGTATGTAGATAGACATGAGAGAGGAATATTTAAAGAAATTGGAAGAAAAGAGGGATTCTCTTCTTGCTGTCACTAAAAAGGGCCCAGGAGCACTACTAGTTCAAACTAGTGTAGCTTTATCAAGAAGAAGACCCGGGCTGTGATCGGAATCAAACTGGCTAGTAATTCTTACAACGCAAGGTTCTCTTAGCATAACGAGATACTACCAGCGGACAAAAAGTAGAATATAGCATTGTCAAGCGGAGCCTGTAAGGCTAGAGGGAAGACCCTATTTTATTTCTGGTTGTATGTATTGAGTGCTGGCTTACCTTGGGAAAGATCTAGGGCAAAGAGCAGACCAGCCGACGGAGACGGATGGTATGTCAATACTCAGTCTTGAACTAATGGAAACATAAGGTCGAGAAAGGGTAGAAGCCGAAGCAGAAAAGGGCCTTGCTCTGCGTAGGAGCCTGTCAAAGGAGGGGAAAGCTAAGCAATACACAAACAATTCGGTAATAGAAAAGATTCAAATAGCAATGAGAAGGTTGGAGAATGAAAACCAAAGAAATCGGACGGACACGAGGGTAAAGAACGGAAACTCGAGGAGGGGAGAGGCCGGATATATTTATCATGTATGGCACCATGCTACAGACCGGTACAGGTTTTTTTTTTTGGTCAAGTCATGATAACGCCAAGGCAAGAGAGGTATAATTTCTGGCAGAATAGTCAAGTATAGGTTTTTGTTGGCAAGGGAAGAAAAAGACTAAAAAGAAAAGCTTCGGTCACAATCAGGAGCTATCGGGACAAGAAAAGATGAAGTATTTTTTTTTTCATTCTCTATACCACAAAAATTCTGCAATTATGAAGAAAAATAAACAAACAACTATTACCGAGCCCCGGAACGGCATAGACGGGCGGACAAACAAGCAAGACATTAAACTAGTTAGATAGAACTAGAGACTATCACCTCCTCTGCCTCCTTGCCCTTCTGATCAGACAGAAAAAGGAACGGACACATGCAGTGCCAGATCAAAGCTTTTGTTATTCGAGCTAACGAGTACGATGACAAGATTCATTAGTGGCAGGTTGTTATGTATATATGTACATTCTAAGCCGCATTTAGTGTTAGATCGTTGATATTAATATTATTCAATGCCGATATTTGACACTTAAGTAGATGGGAACTTGTCGTGGTTTATATAGACCGAATAATATTGTCAAGTTATGGACAACTCCAGAGCACAGATCAGTGCACGAACCTCAACGAGGAAATATAGATACATAACTAAAATAAAAATAAAAAGTAACGTGTAGATAAATTAACGATATATCATGAATTTATTGGTAAATTTAGCTATCTGGAGACAAGCCACTTATAAAGGTGTAATAACAAACATGACATTCTTTTTATTTATTTTTTTCGCAATACAAGTCCCAGCTTTCTAGGATATTAAAGGTGTCTCGCTTTTAGTAAAGTGCTGTGTTTTTCAGCCTGTCTGGGATCAAATATACTGACGTGAAGTACCTACACTCATTATGTCTATAATTGTATCTTGCTATCGGCGAGAGCAATATTGAGTACTATGCCATCATCCATTAAGAACCACGCAGAAAATTCAGGCTGCGCAATGCGCTTTGTTGACAGGCGGTTGGATTCTAGACTTCAGACAAAGGCATATATATTTTTACTAGAGATAAGACAACATTTGAGAACAGGCCATCATATATGCGCCCAGTAATTTGACACACAGTAATGTGAATCTACATGTACTTCTCATAAGCTACTATGTTTCTTAGACAAGATTTGAGTCGTTTAGTGCAATCAAGCTTTTAGTGACATTTTCATTTACTTTTTTAAAATTTCAATTATTTTTATTCAAGAAGTTCTTGTTCTTAGCCAACTTGACTGGTTTCGCTTGTTGCCGTTTGTATACCGCTTTATTTTTCATCTATCTCTTTCGATCTATCAAATCTGCAGGCTCACTTGACATATGCATGCTAACTGCATGTAAAGTTGACCTAAGACGTAAAATGCAACCCTCCAGGTCCAAATAGAAGAATACAGCCGTCGTCACAGTTACTACGTCATGCCCAGGTGTATTCCTCCGCAGAAATACTAGTGTTATTCGTCGTCGTCTTAGTATTCTTCGCTGAAGAGCTTAGCTGGCCTTGTTTGAAGTTTGAAGGAAAAAAAAAAACCTCTGGGATGCTTGTTGCATTGCTGTGGCTTAGGATGCAGCATCCGGCAACTGCCATTTTTTGACTTTGTCCCGACTTCGACCTTGACCTCGGCTTCCTTCAGTCTGATGTTTCTTCGAGGGAGGGATGACATTTTAACAATATAGCTATTGCACCGTCTGAAAAGGGCTATAAACATGTAAGTGCTGAGTGAAAATAGTTGCTCGTTCATCATTACGAAAACCTTCACAAATGCCTCATCATTAATTCTCCTTCTCACACACGTATGTCGTCGAATAAACTAAGCACGGAGCGGCAGTGCGAATCTGGTAGATCAGAATTGAATCGGACTTGTCACTTAAGACGATAAAAATATGATTAAATCACAGATAAAAGATCAGTATTTTCAAAGTTTGGTTCAATCAAAGACAAGAAATGGTAAAAACGTAAGCAAAATAGGTTGAAATCGACTGATACAGCTGAACTTTCCCGTCTATACTGTATTTAAAATCTTTCATTTATTTTTACCAACGACAACTTGGGAAAAACAAGCCAGATTCCCAGAATTCGGTTATCGGATCGGCCTCTTAGAATTCCGCTGTTTTATTGACCATTATTGCTATTAAGTATAAATAAATGTGGCTGCAAACAAAACAAGCAATTGAATTTATTTGTTGTACTGCTACGCTTAATTCATGCTTGCTTCATGTTGAGCTTCCTGATTTTTTCCCTGAACTGCCGATCCGGGGATAGCTTCATCTTTAGTTGAGATTTCTCATGGGTTCTTAAACGTAGAAGGGGGGAAGAGACGAGAAAGAAAGAGACATTTTATGATCCCCGTGTCGGTCCCCGTGCCGAGAAAGCACTGACCCAAAGACGATACTGGAGACTTGGCTGGCTATCTTTTATCAGCAGAAGATAAATACATAGATATATGAGATAACTTAAAGCAGAATAGCGGCTAATGGATGCGCCGAACAGGGTTTGCACAGGCAACATCATGCGCCGCAACACCTTCGGGCGGAAACAGTCGTGTCTATCTATCGACGACAAGTGAATATTGGTTCACTAGTATAACTGTGACTATTACTTTACTTGCCTGATGTTAGGCTATTTCTAAGTTAGAACCATTTGTAAGTTGGAATTAGACAGTGGCTGCAGCTTCTACTGATGGCCTGTGTGCATAGCGTCCCTTAAGTCTTTATGGATTTCTGCTTGCCTTTGCCTAACAAGACATGTGTAGTTGCATTTCTACAAAAAAAAAAAACGTAGTGTACGCTAAAGCTACAGAGGCACCGCATCATCATAACGTAGGGTTTACGTAGTTGTATACATATACATGCAGACACCAGATAGATTCAGGGCTGTCTATCTATTACACTGCCTACATGCCCAGCTAGAAAGTCTTGCGTTTCTGTATCTTTTCTGCATCTTTTTTTCCATGCATCTATGTAGCTCGGTCGAGATTGTCCACATCGAAATATTGCGTGGCGCAACTTCATACGCTTGAAATATTTTGCATAGACCGACTTACACAATGTCATTCAGCCACACATCCCACCCAACAAATTTACATGAAAAATATCGTTGCAGCTTTCTTCAAGGTTGGCTATCAGCTATCAAGTTTTTACACTGAGGTAACGAACTATAGGGATTTCCAACTAAGACGCATACTTTTGTAACCTCGTCCGTTACGAGTCCACTCACATATTAACCTTTTATGCCGTGGGCTTCTCAAGCCCTGATAAAACTCGGAGTGCTGCCTCTATAGGCTTGCACTCCTTGGCGTCTACTGTCTTTGATGCGTTGTTTTATAATAATTGCTGTCTACCTCCCTGACAAAGCATATACCAGGAGCTATTAAGACATCAATGGGATTTAAAACAATAAATCACAAAACACCGCCTGGGGCTATGGTATATTGGTCCTGTTCTTTTAATGGTTTGGTGGGATAGCTCCAGTCGGCGTTGCTACTACCTATGGATTAGACGACGGCAGTACCTAGCAAGTACAGAAAGCTCGGTGAAAAAGATATCAATATCTGCCGTCTATATTGGGACTATCTGATAGGGTTTATCTGCTGTATTTTTTTCCTTTGGTTTCACATCTCATTTACTCGGACTATTCTCCTCGTTTGTAGTCATCCTTTTTGAGGGCTTTTTTATTTTTTAATTTTTACACCGAGACCAGTTTGAGTTTGGTCGCCGGCAGTGACTTGTCCTTGATCATTTTCTCCAATATGCTTCTACAATAGAAGAAATATGTAGGATATATATAACTATCAACTTCTGATTTGTCACAAGGCCCCAATAGAAAGTGTTTGCTATGTAGGCAGAATTCCGCCTAGTTCCAAAGTGAACCTTGTTTAGCTTTACATTATTAGTCTTCAATGGCAAGAAACCCTTAACAAGGGCCCTCCAGTAGTATATGCTTAAATTAGCAGCAACAAAGCACGAACCTCGAAGCCAGCCAGATCAGACTAGTTTACTAGTACCACTTGTTGTACTATGACCTTAAGATCTACTCTATATTATCAATGCCGTGTTGATATCAGCGCTTTTTGAGCTTACCCAGATTGCTGGGCCCAGCTGTTTCTCTACATATACATATGTTATACATTCATATACTAAAAAGCCCCCAAAGTACATCCATAGCATGTCTAATGTGTATGCCTAACTACATACTACAATGCATTGCTTTGTTGCTTTTCTTTTATTCTTTTGTCGCTCTATGTGTGGCCGCGTTATGCTACTAGGCTTACATTAGTCTTGGCTTGTCAGGCATCGACATATATATTGGAGAGTATTCATAGTGAATAAGGTAGTATCAAAACAGGCGATGCCGCAAGTATCACGCTAGCCCAAAGGGAGTGCCGGTGGGGGTTTTTTTTAACTAGGGAAGAAGGGAGAATGAAAAATTAAAGAAAAGAGAATGAAGAAAAAAAAGGGCAGAATATCAGCGACGTGATGTTTAACTTTGGTAGCGACATAACTATGACTTCTATTTTTCTTCAATTTATCAAATAAGACTAGATAGTTAGATCCAAAGCAACGCTTGGGGCTTAAGTCTTTCCTCGTCTCATGCGTCGCTGCCCGGATGGTTAGCTGAAAGCCAGCCAAGAAATCATCGCCGACCCAGTACGAAAAAACCTTCCGATTGTCACTGCTTATTCCTCACATCATACATATCGTCTTTTCGTCTTTTCGTCTTCGTCTTTTCTTCATCGCTAGCTTTTCTTGCCATTAAGATCCCAAATCTTGACACAACCCCAACTGCATCTTCTAGGCCTTTCGCGTTCCGCCCGGAAATGCCGTTGATCCGGACTGTGCAAGCGCCTGACTGCGGCCCGGGTCCAGGGGCACTCATAATAACGAAACGATGTTTTGAATTCATATACTTCCGCATCATGTCGGTACTTTGTGCTATATAGGTCGGTAACTTGGAAACGTAATTATACCATCGTCGGCTTTCATCTATTCATGCTCATCAAACTACTAAACAAGTATATATTCTTGTTTGGCTCGTTACAGACTTCTATGTAGAATCGCTTACACTACACCTAATGGAGCGACCGCCTCGATATTCTCTAGAGTAAGCACTAATGAATCCCCCCACGATGAGACTAAACAACGCGCGAACTTTCTGTTGGTGCCGTCACGAAGACTACAAAGCAACTAGCAGAAACTATCGAACAACAGGTCCTACAATGCTATCTGGCAACTATACCAGGTGTTCGAGAGGAAGAGAAAATGAAGCAAGTTCCTCGTAGGGGTTGAGGCTCTGGTGACTTACAAACACAGTATCATTTCCCAAAACAGTCTGCGTCGGTGCTTCTGGTGTAAACTGGTAGACTTATATGTATATTTCAACCCTAATAATATTGCCATCATCATTTCTATACAAATGTAGAAGAAGACACAGTTAAAAAGGATTCATTCATATCCTTGACTGCCAATTTCTCTATCAGCTCATGTACTTTCAAGCCTCTTACTCACAGATACCAGGTTGTCAGCATCTAGCACCTACGGTCAGTCATACGGCTCCTAGTTCAGCCACCGAGTAATCTCTAGCTGAATAGATGCTTCTTGAAATAAGCTATGATAGGTAATGTACGACATGTAAATATGTAGCCAAAGCTGAAATCTAGCCTTGACTTGACGGCAAGAATCAGAACCACGGAAAATAGCCAACAAAATGGGGCGTTTCCGCTACCCACGTTTTCTAATTACGCGGTATTTTTCTATCATCTTATTGTTGTTTTCATCCTGGTAGACCACTGAGATACGTCCTACGTAGTATGGAAAGTTCTCTATAAGCCGCTTGTATCACGGAAACATGAAGTAGAAAAGACTGGAAATGAAGAAACACTGTGTGGCTTAGGGCTTGGATTTTCCACCCTTCTCTCACCTGATACAAGACTCAGCTTGACTTGTGAGCTATCTCCGAAAGAGATGCCATGAAATAAATAAACGCCGCCATCATAGGGACGATCAGTCTCTATTCAGTGCCTTAACGTCAATGTAGTCCATTCACCGGAAACACCTCTAGCCTTACGATAGCTACTATATTAGTAACACTATCACATGAAAGAAATCTACACTCCAAAGCAACACTAGGCACTCCCTCAATAGAAAGGGGGTATGGAGAGACTCCCAGCTGCTTGGTCCCGTCTTAGCTATCCCCTTGAGCTGAAGATGATTCATCCGGTGCCGAATTTTCCGTTAGTGAATATCGAAGGGCCATGAACAAGATAGGCAGAAGCTGTAATGAGCATGGTTACATGACGATACCTATCACTACCTACTTGCTATCTCCGTTTCTCCGGCAGTCTCTCCAGATCACACAAACTTGTCGATATATCTGTGGGTAGTTTGTACAACTGATGCTAGGAATTAGTTGCTTGAGCAAGGCAAAGAAAACCTAACGAAGGCTTATCGAGGATTCAAGCCATGTAAACAGGTGCTACCACTCCCCACTGCTTATCAGTTCTTTTTGACTCTCAAGATGGTGTGGTAGGTTAAGGTATAAGAAATTGACGAAAGCTGAGTGGTGTCTAAAAGTGGCGAACCCGGCCATCTTCATGAAGAAGCATTCATTACCTTAAGTGATGATCGCTTACATTCAGCTTGACATCGATGATTGGCGACAGCTGTTTTAGCTTAGGGTAGTAATATACTCGGCGCGTAAAAAACTTGTAAGATACATACATTATGTATTATCTTCTTTTTGCTCAGCTATCATGTCTCGTGGATCTGACAAGAAAAGGCCACTCTTACAGTCACGTTACACAACTGATAGACGTTTTATTTCCAATTGGTCCGAACAATACTTGAGGTAATTGCAACTTTACGGTCGACTGCTCAAACATATCCGGCTGATAGACTTTCAATATTTGTATTTATGTCTATTATTTAGAGTCTACCCACTATAGTTGCACGGCAATTTAACCCCACAAAAGTAGTAGCCTGATATTATCTTCCAGACAACTCTCAAGCGGTCAGAAACTATAGATACAGTTATAGAGCATCCTCATGATATCTGATTTGATTTGATTATATCTATCGTCTACCTGAATCACTAAGATTATACGACGCCGGATTGAATACCGGACAAATATTTGAAGTCCTCCGCTAGACAAACTCAATAGATTATGTATGTCCCCTAGCCCCGAAGAACTAGTGGCCCATACCTCCACTAAGACCTCAGGATATCTTGCCAGCCAATTCCCCTAAAAACACATAGATATATAGACTCATCTATCAAACAGATTCTCATGAACAAGCCTTCATAGCTCAGTTGGCAGAGCGCGACACTAGTACGAAACGGCAATGTCGAGGTCAGCGGTTCAAATCCGCTTGAAGGCAATAGATCATCATGAAGACGATATCTTTTTGACTATTTAACATATTTTTTGTGATTGGTTTCAGGTTGAACCGTATATAATAATATGAACGGGCCATGGATTCTGAGTTGCTTTTCTATCTTATTACTTCTCCATTCTTTCTTTTTTTTGATAAATTGTTTCCCTACCAAGCGTAGACCAACTTAAAAAGCGGAAATCAAACAAAAGCTTATAGTTCATCTTATGTATAACAGCTTTGTTTCTTGGATAATTCTCGTTCATCTGACGTTGGGCGTTGATATGCGGCCGCGGCGACGAACGAGCCATATTGTGGTTCTTGCGTGTATCAGCTTCACATAAAATACAAAGAGGCAAAGTGTTAGCTATCATTCATTCATCCTCCTGCCCCCCTCTACGGAGTTGAGTGCTGAAACATTCCTCTCTCGTATCAACCTAAGCTTAGCTCCCCGGGGACCTCCTTCGATATGGTGGCGATATGTACATCATTTCGAGAACTTCGTCCCACTCTCTGCGCACTTCCTCTGCTCAGCCATCAGCTTGTTTTGTTGATAAAAGAGAGATAAAAAGCTAAGAGATAATCATCAGATTATAGCGTTCTCTTGAAACTAATACCAGCCGACGATCTACACATGATAGGCCACCATCAATCTGCATTTTCATCGATGTGCCCAACTCCGAGACTTGTGGGCAGAAAACAGAGCCATTTGTGAAGTTCTCATCAACTCATGCCCGGACATGAGATAGTGTAATCAGACTCGAATTATGTATTTGTTAAAGTAGTTGATGTAGTATTAAGCTAGTAGGCAATGATGATATGTAAGATGAGAAGTAACAGAGAAAAAGAGAATTGCCATTCGCCGTTCTATTACCGTTAGAGAAAAGAAAAAACCCCCCCAAAAAATAAGCAAAGCCCCGATCTAGTCTAGAAATATGTATGAAGAAAAAAAAAAGAAAGAAACAAAGATACAGGTACATATCTTGCGCTTTTGATGGGCATATTATCATCCACGATACCTTGAATAAATTAGAGGCCCTTTCTTCTATTAGTCTGAAAATATTGGGAAACAGCCAGATTGGTAAAGCCGGGAGATACATAAAGATTTACAAAGAGATGGCCGGCGTTGCTGATAAATGTTCGGATGATATGGGTTGACGTGCGTTCGTTTATGGCGAATAACAGAAATAAAGTAAGAAGAATCTGGCTCGAGTACCGAAGAGCTTTTGATCGTATATTGATTGTGTGTGGATAGTTGGTGAATTTCGATGATGAGAAGAAATGTATGGGGAATTAATGGAAGTAGCGATGAAGGCTATGAGAATGGATATATAGAGTAGACTGTGTGCAGGCCAGATTATATTAAAGAGGTTTTGAGGCGGTAAATTGGTATTATCGTCGTGGTTATTGTTGTCCTAGTTGAGGAATCCCTTGCAAGCAGCAGTGCCGCAGAGACACGGAATTCTGTCTAGAGCGCCGATTTCTCGCTCAAATTTGTAATCGTACGTCAACTCTTCGTCTAATAATGTATTTTGGTTAGCCAAACGATGGTCTTGAATAGAAGAATTAGTATAACAAATGGAAAAGGAACTTACTCATGCCAATATCTCGTAACGCATAAATCACAATACGCTTACTTCCCTCCACCTTGATAATCTTGGCTGTGCAGTTGGGCATACAGCTATGATTGATGAATCTCGCAATTCCACCCTTCTTGGTCGCGTCGATAACCGTGTCATCGTCGATACGGAATAGATAACTAGAGCCAATGCCGCTCTTCAAGTATCGCTTCTCCCGAATCTCCGATATCTGCTGTCGAACTTCTTCACCCACGTACTCGATGATCATGTCGTCCTTGGGAATCTTTTCCATAGCATACAGGCCCCAGTTGTGGATAGCAGAGCGTGCGAACTTGACCGGCTTCTTCCGCTTCTTGAGTTGATTGAACTTGAATACATCCGAGTCCTGGCCCAACGTTTTCTTCTGATCATTAAGATCGGCCACGTAACGTCGGTTGTTCGCCCGGTTGGCACGAGAATTGCCCTGCGTGATCAACTTCTCAGCTGCAAGCTTTGCTGCTTCGGCTGCTAATGCTGTTGCATCCGGCTTTCCATCTTTGGATACCCGAGCTTGGCGTTCCTCTCGTGCCTTTTGGACTTTGATGTGATGCGGTAGATACTTGGACTTCTCAGAGTTCAATATCTTCTTGTAGCCCTCTGTGCGCGCGCAGCCTGTCGGATTTGGAACGTAGTAGCCTTCAATCTGACAAGAGCCATCTTTGGATGAGTCCCGAGCATTCAGCAAACGAATGCGGTCACGTGTCCACATCCATAGATCTGGCTCGTCTCCCAAAGACGTAGGCTTATACCCTTTACGTAAGAGCCGTGAAAGGTTGGGGCCATCCGTGGCACCCAGACAGGCGGAATTAAACGAATAGATGTCCCGCAAGATGGCCTCGATTGAGAGATCCATGGCAGGAGTAGGCGTTGTGGGAAACCTCTTGGCGTCAAGGTTCTTTATTGGCTTTTCTTTGTCCACATGAAGTTCTTGCTTGATTACAACTTCAGGCTCGTCGGCGGTGGCTTCTGGTGGCTCTTCTAGAGTAACCTCAGCCATGCGTTTAGCAGCTTCTGCTTCTTCGGCCAGTTGCTTCTTGGTCTTGCGTTTAGGCTTTGGCGGTGCCTTCTTTTTAGGAGCAATCTTACTAACCACGATTTGTGGGATAGGCGTCTCAGCACGTGATGGCGCATCAGTATCGACATCTATGTTCTCGTCGTCCGTTGGCACAACAGAGTCTGTTTCCATAGCATCGTCATCCAACTTCTTCCGCCGCTTAGTAGCTAGGTCTACAAGAGACTCCAACTTTCTCTTTCGAACACCACCAACGCTTTCAGGCGGCACGCTCGAGTCTGTTACTGTCTCATCCTCTGGGGCATTCCAGCCAGGGGCATCCTCCTTATCTTCGTCGGTGCTACGACGGCTAAGGGGTCGCGAGTCTAGATCTTCCGTGGGCATACGAGCATTCATTGTATGAGAATCATCATCAGAGTCCGTATCGCTATCGTCATCTTTCAGACGATGATGCAACGACCGGAAAGCGCCGCGTCGAGCTACAGGCTTTCGGCTACTCTTGGACGCTACGGGAGCTGCGGTCTTGATTTTACGGATTCTTGGTAAGGCAGAGACATCGAACTTTCCTGTACGGCGTTCGATAGGATCAGCCCGAGAGTTAGGCGTTCCAGCCCGTGATGGCTCTTCACTTTCATCGTAGATGTTGGCATACGGCTCTGGAGCTTCAAGGTTAAGCTCACGACGTTTGGCAACATGGTTCCCTGGCTGCATAAAGTCGAGGACGGTAGGCGTGGCTACCTTGACCCTAATATGTCGGATCAGATGCTCCAAGAGTTCTCGTCGGATAACCTGGACAGCTTCGCCCACAGGATCAAAGTTTTTGGCACGTTGCCGTTTTTCCTCTTCGATATCTTCCTCGCGATCACGCTCCTCCTGTTCGCGTTCATCTTTTTCTCGCTGTACAGCACGAGCTTTGAGTTCTGGCGTTGTTGGTCTACGATGTCGCATAGATGAGCTCCCAATGTGATTCAAGAGCTCTTTAGGGATGGAGAGCTTCATAGTCATGTGATACGTGAACAATTCTGCCTCATCACACTGACGATGGCATCTCTCGGCCTCAATACGGCCATAGTTTGTTGCCTCGAAGATTATGAAGTAGCCAGTACGGTCTATCTTTATGTCATCAAACGTGAAGCTCTTGAGACGTCGCTTAAGATGTGGGATTGTTGTCAACATGGCCGGGACCGCAGTAGCTGGGATGAAGATGTAGGGATCATCCTTATGCTGCTCAGCAAGCAATGGTTGCTCTGGCGCAGGCTTTGTTACAACTGGGCGAGTCTCAATAGGGCGCCCAGAAGGTCCTTTCGGTGCCGTTGATGGAGGGCCCTGTTCAGGTCGTGCGGATGGCGTGCCTGAACCTCTATTTTGAGTACTGGCAATGGCCGAGGCAAGAATCTGAGCAGCTTTTTCTTGGCTCTTCTTCTCCACGACCTGCATCATTTGAAGACTCCGCTTTCCATCCGCATCAAATTCAACCTTGATACGGTGCTGGTCGACCTTTCGTCCGTTGCCGTCCCTTACGGCTCGCCTCGCAGCATCTACAGCTGGCACAAAGATATCACGTACATCATTAGGAGGCGAATCTCGGTAGCGAAAGGTTGCAAATCCCAGATAACTACCATCTTCAGGATGGAGTTTGTTACTGCTTTGAGCAATGTCGCCAAACTGGGTAAACAGTGCTGTAAGCTTGAGAAAGGACATCAAGGGATTGAAGCCGGAAACTACGATCTGAATGGGTGGGCCTGGACCAATCGACGTGCGCGAGTCATATGTATATGGCTTTAAGTTATACGGAGCCTGTCGCAAGCGTGACTTGGGCAGATGGAAATCGACATTTATATAGCCGTGTATTCCACCTTTGGCCAGGCGTGGGTCCGCAGAAGGGGTGTCATCGTCCTAATCGTGAGAGCAACATATTAGCCAAGAGTGTTTCTTTCTTTAGGTGATTGCATATTTCTTCCTTATTCTCCCCCTTTTCAAGCATTCACGTTGATGACGCCCCTCCTGCCACCCGGCCAAGGGTAAGGCAGTATGCCAGATATGTATTATGTATATATGTATGCGATTACGGATATGGTTACGTACCGGTCCAAATTCTTGGAACCGCGGCTCGAAGTCTCTCTTGGCGCCTTTGGCGTAGACTGTGCGATCGGTATTTGGATCGTAGATGCATCGCATACCGAGGATCGTGCGGGAGGTATCTCGAGCTAGAATGCGCTTAGGCAATTCATCATCGGGCAACGTAGTGGAAGAGTTGTTGTGCATATTTTGAGTAGATGAGTAATGTGACGGTGATATCGACATGGTTGAGCGTGACTGTGAGTGTGAATGCGAATGAGAGCTAATGTTGGGGTGAGAAGCTGAAGTCGCGGGCAGCTTGGAAGAGGTAATTTGAGTAGCTGTCGGCAGTGGAGAATCCAGCGATGTTAAGGGTGTCGCATTAGCAGTAGCTGGTTGTCCGGCAATGTTGACCGAAGATGAAAGAGCACTAGAACTGGCTAGAGAGCTAGATGATTCAACACCGTTGAGTGAATCGCTATGTGGTGAGTCCTGACTGTTGTCGAGTGAGTTGGAACCAGAATCGGAGGTGGGCAACACAGCGGAGACTGTAGGATCTGACGATGGCCCATTGGTGGTCATGGCAGCATCAGTCGATTGCTTGCGGGCAAGTTGTTCTCGCTCAAATGCTCGATCTTTAGCCTCACGTGGTGCGCTAGGAAAGAACTGAGCGAAGCTCGCCGCCGACTGGCGGGACATTATGCGGGTTCAAAGGAGATATGCTATCGATCGCACAAGCGAAACAGTGACGAAGATATGTGAAAAGACAAACAGAAGGATAGACTACCAAGATGGCAACAGAGATGGATGGGAGGCTGTGGAGGGTCTACCGCAAAGATTGGACATGTACCATGACAGGCGGACAAGAAGAAAGATTCACGAGCGGCCAGACATGAGAACAAGCCGGGCTCAGTGTATGAGGCAGCCAGGGAAGAAGGTTGCGATGATAGCGGAATAAGAGGCGACGAATGAGATAGAGCAGGCTATAGTGAGCGTAAGAGCGAGCAAGAACAAACGAGATTGGCTACGACGGACCAAGCGACGTCGATCCTAGTGTTTGTTGGCGAGCAAAACAAGGCGCGAGGCAGCAATTGGCAGCGAATGGACTTCACGCGACAGGAGCAACAGCATCTATCACAAGAAGATGAGAACGGTAGCGACTAGCGTAGTTTTAGCAGCCTCTATGCCATCAAAAGACAGCAACGATAGCGATTTCTCTCAAAGAAGACACTGGACAGGAAGGCAGTAGGCTAATCTAAGCGCGGCACGAGATAGCAGAGGTCGATGCGACGAAGACTCACGTATCACGGGTATTCAATCGAGGCTGGCCAGCGCTGGAAACGACAAGGCGGGACTTTGCTGTCGCTTTGGTGGTGAAGGTTGGGATGCGTTGTTGGCGGCAGAAAAAAAAAATCTTGCACATATATTATTGCAATGTATGTAGTTGTAGCAGTGAGAAAAGAAATTCGTAGTGGGAGCCGCAGAAGGGAAGGCTGAGAATTGCTTTTTTTCGGCTAGCTAGGTTGTTTATTGGCACAACCTAGACATTTATTAGCTAGGAGACGGGCAAGGCCAGTGAATAAAATGCCCTTTCATGCAAATCAGAAAAGTCAAAACAACAGAGGCATGATACGCTACCACAGCCTACAGGAGGCCGTTTTCAGAAGAGTGCCACCAAGCAACAACTTATTTTTAGCCTATTAGTCTATTAGGGCCCTGGATTACGGTAGTAGAGCTGGTACTGTAATTTGTACGTCTACAGAGGAACGCGCCGCACGCGCCTACAATCACACGCTAGAGGGTACCACTATAACTATAATTGACCAGTATTCTGTGGCGGCTGTGGCGCATTGTGCATTCTGCGAACCACAAGTCAGTAAGTAGTCAATCATATCAACCATAAGCATAAGCATGTTGTGTTGCACTGAGTCTCATCTCATAGCACTCTCAAATCTCCTCTTCTCATGGTAAGCATAAGAATTTTGATACGACAAAAATCAAAACAGACTACAACAAGTTTCTTCAGTTGATTCGCATACATTCATCATAGCAGACAGTCAGTAGCAGCAAAAAAGAGAGAGAAAACAAGCAACAAAACATAATAAACTAATAGCAAAATACTACGACAAAAACTACAAAAGAGACAACTACGAGGTAATTGCAAGACGGAACGAATTAGTACGCACGCCCCAAGGCCTACAGGAGACGACGCCACCGCTGCCAGACATCCTGCTATACGAGACGATACAAATGAAAAGAGATGAAACGGACTCAAGGAAAAGAGACTAGGCAAAGATAACAACTACGACGGGAAGCAACGGAGAGCGGTATTGCAATAGGAAAAACGACCTCTTTCTGTGAGAGCCAAATGATAACACAAATGTTAATGAAGTGAAAAGCTGAAAGAACAGACAAGAAAAACCCCAAAAATCCCCACGAATAAGCCCAGTTGGACCAACGTTGATGGCAGAAATAAGCCACTACAGAGTGACAAAGGAACACAAAAACAAATATAATAAAAGACAACAATATGGAGCTGAAGGTCTTGTGTGAAGAGAATCATGGGATACATGTGATTCATGCGCATGTCCCCCGCCAACTCATTCCAATGAGAAAAAGAAAAGAGACAATTTCAAAAACGAAACAGGTTTTCGTTACTTTAGGCCAGATATCCTGTGTCTTCTATCTGGTAGGTCGCCGAAGAGAAAACAATGCAAAAGACGGCAATGGTTGATGTTCAGCAGTACAGAAGGCATACCTAGTTGCCAGAATCATTACATCCTTCTTAAATATTTCGCGACATACAACTAAATGAAAAGCTATAGCTGAAAGTCATCATCATCATAGTCGATGTCCTGGCTACCGGCCTTGAAACAATCTTCATCGTCAGATACCTCTGATACATCAAACATCGACGCATACTGCGGGCGAGTAGTGAGCTTGCGCATAGGAGATGGCGCAACGACAGTGTCGGTAGTCTCAACGTCCATATTGTCGTATACAGATGACTTGTGAACAGTAGCAGAGAAGCTACGGCCTTGGTTTTGCCCAATCAAACTCCGAGTGGCAGTACTCTTGACGGGGTCGCTAGCATCCCGTGTCGGCAGCTTCTTTGGTTGGAGCCACGAAGGCGTTCTGCTATGTTTGCTAGAATTGGCAGAGGGTCTCACACGAGGCATAACAAAGGATGGGCCAATATTGAGGCCAGCAGAGCGAGTGCTCATTGACGAGGGAGCACGGGTGTGGCGGGCGCAAGTAATGCTAGCCGCGCTACCAGGTCTGGAAATCGAGGTCGATGTCAAGGGGACAGCCGTTGAGACCTTTTTCTTTTGCAGATGTTGCTGCGATTCGGGGACATCAGCAACAGTCCAGTCGGTGTTTTCAATATCACGAAGAATATCCCGCTCGCTGGCTTTTAGAGCCTTGTCCAGATCCTCCTCAAGCTTCAAATCACGTAGTCGTCTACCATTATCGTTAACAGGGTTAATGAAACGCTCGTAGTAGCCACCAAACAGATTCTCTGGCTTGAGTCCTTCAAGGGAAAGTCCACCGATCGGGAGGATATCCGATTCATAAGGGATCTCGGGGGCGATGGAGGCCACCTCTGCCTCAAACTCGGGTTGGGCAGGCTTGGGGTCACTGCGGACCTCAAGCTTACCAGAAGCAACCTTGGGCTTAAGGCTCATCATGGTGTTCTCCATGTTGTCCTTGAGGATTTGCTTTCCACCGAGCTGGGTAGTCCGAGCTTTAGCATTGGTAGTCTTCATGCCCAGAGGGGCGCGGTTCAGGCCACCGCCGAGAGGTGTCGCGAAGGCAGCTTGCTTGCTGCGGAAGATGGTGTTCTCTTGGCCTCGGCCCCTAACTGGGCCGCCGAGAACCTTCTTGCCCATAGTGACGGCATTCTCATCGTTCAGTGGGACTCGACGAGCACCCGGAGTCTTGGGGGCAAGGCCACGGGGGCGTAGCATGTTCTCGCTATGGGCGGCTAGCATCTTGCACAAGCTTTTACGATCGGGATAGGACGATTCGGGTAGGCTTGGTTAATGAATGCGACCAACACAGCGAGATGAGTGGAGTCGGTTGCGGAGCTATAATGGCAAGCTGTTTTTGTTATTTAGGAGTTGATAGTGAAAACGAAGGGGAAAAATAGAGGTTGAAAGGTTCGGCAGTACTAAAAGAGAAACTAATATGCTTGAAGCAGATCGAGAGATAAGAACAGAAAGAAGAAGAAGAAAAAATGATGAAATTGTCACAGGAAGGAATCCGGAATGGTCGGTCGGAATCAATGATGCATTCCGTGCAGAGCCTGTGAAAAGATCAAGAGAGCATTGGCGTTTAGAAACTTAGCGTGCATGTCAACAAGCAACAGGAAAGAAGTCCAGGGCAGGCAAAAAGCGAGATTGTTTACTTTGTGGGAGACGTGACATGTTTTTTGGTGCATTATGCACGGGCCAGTAGAATATGTCTCCACAGCAACGGTAGACTGTGAAAATGGGCTCCGCCTACTGTCCCAAGGTCAGAAAAATAGCTTGCCTTGACAGGCCTGGCGGCTCTGCATAGGCCTGTGCCAGCTGCATGTCGCAAAACGAAGGGCTCCTGAACAGGCTAGTTATGTGCGAGTTCTACTGCGACACTGTCATTGTGTTTTCTTGAATATGCAGTAAACAGCACAGAGTAGTGGGGTGAGAGTGAGGGGTCGTGCACAGTGCGGTAGATTGTGTCGGCGAGAAGCTTCCCCTGGCTAAGATGTAGGTGGGTTTTAGTACAAATACATAACCCTTCCAGTCATGAAAGCGCAATATAGACGATCTCAAAACGCAGCTCCCAACAAGGGGAAGAAGGAGGGGTCTTTGTGTATGCGTAGCAGTCGTTTCTGGGCTATTCCATCTTTTAGCAGCCTCCCCCCATGTTGCTGTCCTTTTAAAAAAAATTCCAGAAGACCCTCTGGCAACGATGCTCAACCTTTAGCTTGATTGGGGGTGTTAAATTTCTAGAATAAGCGTCCACCCTTTAAGATGGTGATAAAGGGGGAGGAGCCAGGAGGGGATTTGCTTGCCCAGCCGACCATCTCCAATTATATCCAGCCAGCCAGCTGCAACAGGCGTCGCAATAATAGCAACAACCCTTTTTAGGCCTCCTGGTTCCATGGGTGGGTAACAGGAAGTAACAGGAAGTACTTGTAGCAGGACCACTCTCATCCCTTCTGCTCCCATAAGCCAAACCCTTTTCCTCCTCTTATTTTCCAGATCTCGCTCCTCGCAAGCTTTCCTTTCTTATTCATATTCTTCGCTGCTTTGCCCTTTTTCCACTTCAGCCACATCGCATCGTTCGTCTTTTCGTTCTACGCGCATTCAATCCAATTCTTTCTACTACCGTCACCACCACCAGACAACCACCCTCACATTCACAATGGACCGCATCAAGGAGGTACTTTTCATCGCCCCCCCCCCTCATCTGCTCCCTGACCTTCTACTATGCCCAGACTACCTCTACTACTAGCCGCAGCAATTCGTCATCTTCGCCTTCGTGTCGATAAAACCGCCTGTCTATCTGGATCAGTCCAGTATCCAGAACGACTGCAGTAGCCCATAGCCAGCTAGAGCTTTACCCCACCATCCACCGTACACATACATAAACATCAGGATAGAGTTACTACGTCTTCTCCCCGCGGATGTCGTTTCTCTCCGATATTGCCATCATATGAATGCTTTAACGGGCCAATGCCACGACAGAATATCCTGGAATCAGCACAATGGCTCTTCAGCAGAATTTGATTCGATTCCATCACCTGTCGCCTATAGATCTGTATCGAAGTTAGCCATTGTTGTCTAGTTGAAGTCTATCTTCTCTGTGAGAGATATATGCTGCCGTGCCTTACATATACCCCTAGAAGAGAAAGCTCCAATGTTTTTTTCTTTCTCGAAATCCGGCCCCACCCACATGAAATATGCTAACAGTATTGTGTTGCACTGAATATAGAAGATGAACCAGCTCCGTCTGGAGGCTGATGAGAACATCGTCAAGGTCGAAGAGCTCCAGACCAAGGTCAAGACCCTAGAGCAAGAGAGCCTTGCCAAGGAGCAGGAGATCACCTCTCTGTCGCACAAGAACTCCGTTCTGGAGGGCGATGTCGAGAAGCTCGAGGAGGCCGTCAAGGACCTGAAGAAATCCGCCGAAGAGGGAAGTAGCCACAGCACCCAGAACGAGGCTCTGCAGCGGAGACTGCAGCTCCTCGAGGAGGAAGCCGAAGAGGCTGACAAGACACTTCGTGAAGCTAACGAGAAGTAAGTTGATCACTCATCAAGATAGCCCCCTTTTTGTCCAGTTTTATTGTTTTCAACCGTCGCATATTGTTCTGTCATTTCATTACCAATTTGAACAATGTCGGTTTTGGCCTTGCCTGCCCCGGCATTTGGATCTCATTTTTTCGTCCCTTCTCAGCCGGCCCCCCTTGCATAATAACTACACATCGTACCCTGCATATCTGCTACCAAAGTCATATGTTACCCAACGAACGGACTTAATATTTTTCGAGAAACATTCACTAACAGTAACTTTTTTTGCTTCAGGCTCCGACAGACCGATGTCAAGGCCGGCCACTTCGAGCGAAAGGTCCAGGCCCTGGAGGTCGAGCGCGACCAGTGGGAGTCCAAGTACGAGGAGATGGCGAAGAAGTACGCTGAGGTGCAGAAGGACCTGGAGGACTTCCAGCGCGAGATCGGCAACATTTAAATACGACCCGGCCCGGCCCGTTCGCCTTTCCCGTTATATCGCCAACCCCCAAATCACCACACCCGCTACTACTACTATTCGCAACAATCGAATCGATGTCGATATGTCAACTTATCTTTATTTCTCTTTAAATATTTCTCCTTCCAGGAAACAATGTTGCCCTGCTTAACTGAATGGGTCAATTCGTGCCAGGGAGGAAATGTATACATACAGGTGGAAACCACTTTAACTACTATATTACTACTATTACCAACCGAAGATGTAATGTGCTCAGGAGGAGAGGGGGATCCGTTTTTGTTTTATTTGCAGAACATTGACGCACCCGTTTCGCATTTTTCCTTATGACTTGAACTGTTTATTTCTTTTTATTGCGTGCCTTAATTGTGTATATTCGACCATACTTAATCCATTTTCTGGTTTGATGGGGTTACTCTCAATGAAGGGATGAGGGGCTCCAGCGCTGAGATCAAGCCACCCACCATTCGCTCATCAACAAACCAACCAGGCACATTCTCAATATATCGCATTACCTTGCTACATGAATGAGTTATTGTTTCGAGTTGAACATCAATACTTATTCCTATTTACACATTTCTTTTTTTTCTGCTTTCCTATACGTTATTAGCCTGTTGGTGGCGATATGTTATATCGCACTTACATCATACTTTTTGCATACCGGCTTCAATGCTACATATCTGTACATATAAATGCTGATATCTCTGTCCATTTTCCGGACTTACCGTAACACTATTTCTGGCTTATTATTTTCCATCTTAACAAATATTTAATTCCCATGCGTAACTGTACAGTCCTTATATTGTATGTTGAAACGCTGTAAATTCTACATATTAAAAGCTATGAAACTAAAACGTATGCCGACCAAAATGACGTACATCAAGCAGAAAAAAAGAAGCAATATACTGAAGGCCTGATTATCCTTTTACATGTGTCTTTTTTAGGTTCATTATTCTATTCCTTGTTGGTGAATTTCTGACGCTTCGCCTTATTTCGCGCTGATTGTTTCGCACGATCCATAGATCTCTCTAGCTTGTTCTCGTAGCGGAATTTATTCTTCTTGTCCTTCTTTGGCCATTGTTTTTTCGGAACTTCGTTTTTCTTAGCCTCTTCGGCAGCTGCTAGGGCTCTGGCACGCTTCTCTTCTGCCTCGGCAGCTTCGGCGCCAGGCTTCTCGAGACCATCGCGGGTCACTGTCACGGACTCGACGGTGACGGTGGTAAATTTGTCTTCGTCGATGTATTCTTCTTCTATATCGACAATTTCATCGCCGACTGCGAGGCCGCTGGTCTCGTCGTTATCTTCGTTGATGCCGCCCCATTCTTCTTGTTCGTCCTCGTCGATGTTGCCAGCCATTTCGTGTTCTTTAAGCATGGCTTCAACGGTGCGTACGTGGTCTTCGACTTGTCTCGCGCGATCTTGTTTCAACTATAGAAAGGTAAAGAAAGATATCGTTAGTAAATTCTGCGCCCTGTATCGTAGCCTTCTGGTATGCATTCAAAGGTCCACGACCAATGCTGTCCTATGGAACAGTGACAAGACATAAGTACATACCTGTTTTCTGAATTCAATCCTCTCCTTCTTTTCGCGCGCAGCGGCGATTTCTTGTGCCAGCTTCTGGCGCTGAAGCTTGCGCTTGTGAAAGCCCGTGAGATATTCATTGCGAGCATCTCTGTCGAAAGAGACCTGTTCGACGGCCGAGACTCTACCCCTCTTCTTGGGAGCAATGCCTAGACCCTTCTTTGGTCTTGGTACAGCGAATTCGAAGTTATCTCTCATTGTGACTTGTCGGTTTGTAGGATGTCTTGGTGTCGTTTGAAGTGGAAATTCCGTTCTGTCGTTGAAGTTCCAGAAGCTGGTATGGGACTCAAGTCGCTGGACAACTTTTTTTGATACTGCCCAAAGCGGTATAGCGTTATCGATAGGCCAGGAATTGTATTTGTATTGCCCATACAAACGTTGCGTATAAACTTTTAGCTGGTTGCGCCCCGCTTTGCAGCCAGAAAGAACCTAAGGTAAAACTTTGTCACAACTACGGAAAGGAAAAAGGTAGAAAAGGCAAGGGGAATGTTGAAGCTCCGAGGAAAAAAAATTAAAGCAGAAATATAGTCATTAGTTTGCAGCTGGAAGGAGTCAAAAGGGTCTCATTGTAGCTATCAAAGCATCATTACCTGCTGTAGCACCTACAACACTCACAGTTGCTTGGTTTCTAGAGAAGTTCTGTTGTTAGGACTTCGAAACGCTTTATTATCAAAATTTCAAATTGGCAACTATGTCTGCTGTTTGCTCTAAGTGAGTTACTAAAGACATCTTGTTAATCAAACTTCAAATTGCTTCATAATATGACTTTTTCATCTTTTCTATAAAAAGGCGGTCATTCTATTCATATTACCAAAACAGGCTTTATACCCTCTCTATCCACGTAAAGCCACTGCGTGTTAAATCTTGCTCATTTGTTTATTGTATAGAAAAGAGAGGCATAGTTTTTAACCTTTTAACATGATTCAGTAACTATTGCTTAATAGTTTTGTCTATGGCTGTAGAGTGGTAGAAACCACAAGCAAGGTACAGGGTTTACTTTGGTCAATATCAATATTTGATGGCAAATGAATATTACCAAGTTTTGAACTATATCTTTGTCAAACTATCGGCATTTTTACGTCTAAGTCGTTACTTGATCATGAATGAATAATCGATTTAGGTTAAGGAAAAATGACACCGTTAGGATTAAATGATACATGATATATACTATTTGTAGATAAATGTATCACTCTGTAGATATGTATAGTCTAAGTAGTTATATGCTGAAGAATGCTCAATATCGAAGTTTAAAAGTTGCATAGTTAGATATAATTGCGGAATTATGTTTTTAGTAGAGAATGTGAAGACTATCAAGTGGTCTTGATGCTGGGTTCATACCTGTTAACCCTAAACACGAACCATCTTGGCTTAGTCATACCCTATTTTTCATGAGGGTTTTATGTAGCTCTGACATTTGCTTTGTAGTTAGAGTCTTAGCTTGATTTGGTTTACAAGGAAAGCTCTCATTTCCTGGTAGCCTTTTTCTTGAAACCGCTCATTATCGCATTTTCCATATTTTTTGATCGCTAAACTCGCGGTTTTGACGACATCACCGAATAGCTCGTGACCCATAGTTACTACATACTATACTCATATCACCTTTTTGTTTCTCTGTCTTGAATTATTTTGCTCGAATTATTTATTTTCATGACCACGTATTGTTCATAATCATGCGTCTGTCTACCGTTGCTGGAACTGTTGCGCTTTGCGCCGCCGCGCAGGCATTTCCCGATACGTCTCCTTTCATTCTATCATCAACCACGGCGTAAGTTTGCTCTTTTCCCGCGTGTACCTGCCTGCGATACATTTGGTGAACTTGGACAGTTGGTTGGGGGGATTTTGGCCAAGGAAACACATTGTAAATGCCGACTCGACTCGACTCGAACTTCCTACGACCTTGTCTGTACAAAGTTACCGGACCTCTCTCTAGACTGGACGTTTCACACCAAATATCGGCTTGTTAGCTAATATATGATATCTCTTTTTGACATAGTCTCGATATCTCCGCCTCAACTGACCAACTTCAGAGCAACACTCACGTTCTGAAGACAACAAAAGAGCTACTCGCCGACTGCCCCACGAACAAATATGTCGTCATCTCGCAGCCCAGTCTGCACTCGCAAGACCTTTCATCCGCAACCTCATCGCCCGCTCTATACAACATGATTAAGGGCTCTGCCATGCAGAGCACCTACTCCGTAGCTGGCATGTACGGCGAGATTGCCTCGGAAGATATCTTGACGTATCTCCATAGCGTGTGCGGCGCCAAGTACGAAGCAGGCCAAGTATCTATTAGCTCGCTGCCACTACCGGCGTTGCCCGAGATCAAGAGCGAGCGCGATGAGGCTCTGCGCGACAATGATCGCATCATTGGTGATACAATTGCTAACTCTCCACTGGGAGACTCGTACACGATTCTGTATCTCTCGGATGTGCGCGGTCTCAATTACGAGGCTGAGTTCGAGACAGTGTTTGCGTCGGAGTTGAAGCGCGATGATATTGCGCATAAGAGAAACTCAACGGATGTCGATAACCGCAAGTTCTTCGAGAAGTACCAGCTCTTTACTCCTGGTAAGTTGATATAGATAAGATAGTTGTTCGAATCAGTATCTAACAAGGATATATAGGGATTTACATGGCTCTTCTAGCCACCTTCATCATGATGTCCATTCTCTACGTTGGTCTTTCTGCTCTGGGTAGTCTCGAGGTTTCCGTCCGTGCTTTTGACAAAGAGATGGGTCCTGCCGCACAGAAAAAGCAGCAGTAGAAATTTGAATATATAAGTCGTTTGTAGAGGATGTGTTTACTAGAGACATACCGCGGGTTTCGTTTCAAGCGGATAGGTTTATCCGCCTTCACGTTAGTCTAGTTCTTTTTGCTGCTTTTTATTACACACATATTTTTTTTTGCATCGCTAGAATTGAATTGGAGATGAATAGCGTGATAACAACCGCCTTTGGTGTAATATGATTGAAATCTTCATGACCTCGACGGATTCGCGAGTGTATATCAATGTTTGCTTTTAAATCTATTAGATATTTCTTCTTCACCTTAATCGATTTGGCGTTATTGTTGGATGGATGTACTACTTGATATTATAGTACACCGAAAATCATTAGTAATTGGCGAAAAACATAATCTACGCTTTCTTCATTCACATAATGTTAGAGGATATACAAATGATATAACCCGAGTGATAATCTTTTGATAAATCGTGAGGCCCAGTAGTGTATAAAAGCCAAAAGAAAGAAAACTACAATAACTCCAAGAACGCCTATTCACTTTTTGATCTCTACTCCTGATGCCCATTATCAACCGTTTGCTGGTTTAGTTTTGTCCTTCAAACCAGATGACTGGGAAGTAGGAAGGTAGCAATACCCTCACGAACGGCATACTCATGATTGCAGTTCTCGCACACCAACTTGCCATCCATCATCTGAGTGTTGATAAGTAGGTTATGCAAATCCTCCATCATCTTCTCATCACTCTGAAGTTGATCATGAGTAGGAGCTTCAGTAGGAAGATCAGGGAAACCCAACTGACAAACCCCGAGAACAATGTCCAGTTTGGTTAGCAAACGCTTCTGATACATACGAATAACTTGTACGGCGGAAGATAAAGGGAACAGGTATATACCTCGGTAGCAGTGGTACGTAGAGCCTCCCAGCCGATACGCGGAAGCAGGTTCAGAAGTAGTAGAGCGTTCAACTCGACATCGTCTTGCACTAGCTCGGCGTCCTTGGGGTGCAACGGGAAACCCTTGTTGGAGGCTTTACAGGCCTTGGCGGCACAGCAGAGGAAATTCAAGCTGAGAACCTTCATTGTGAGAAGAGAAATGAACGAATGAGAGAAGGGAAGAGCAGAGATATATTTTCGAGAAATGTGAGTTTGATGTTGACTGACGTCAGGTCTAAATTGGCTTGTGATATGGTATTATGAGAAGGAAAATTGGCGGTCTAAACTAGTTATAGATGAAAATTTGGTGGGGTCTGGTTAAAGATTTCCGAGTGAAGATCCAAAGTGGGTGGCCGGAATCACAAAGCGTATCAAATACGCAAACTCATAGTATATACGAGAAACCAAGTTTAGATTGACGTAATTATGTTATTTAAGTTCAGTATTCATTTACAAAATGTAAGCCTTTTTCTCTTCACTGCATTCAGTTGGGCTATCGCATCAACAGAAAGTTTGATATTGAATTGAATTTAAATTTTATCATCACGTGACTATAGCGTTAAACTGTAAAACGCTGATACACACATAAGAAACAACGCGCCTAACGGAAAACTTCGGAAAGGAAAGGAATGTTGAAGCCCCAAGGAAAAAAAAAGATCAAACACTGAAGATAGTCATTGGTTTGCAGTTGAGAGGGTATTAAAGCATCATGACCTACTGTAGAGCCTACAACACTCACGCTCAAAAATCTACGGTTTTTTTCACGTCCAGACTCTCTCGTAGAGAAGACCTAGTGGGAAGTTTTCCCCTAGGCATATGTTTTTCAGCACATTTATATAACAATTCAAACTAATTCATATGAATCATATCTAATGTATAGAAAGGAAGAGATATAAACTCATTCTGATTTAGTTCTTGCTACCCTTGGAGTAGGGAAGCTCGGACGAGCTAGCCGCACGTCTCATGCGAACATATACGACGACGGCGCCGATGGCAATGAAGAAGAATAGGGCCTTGGTAGTCATAGAGTAACCAGACTCAGCAGCTCCAGGGTTGATATCAGCGGTAGGATCGTTGATCTTCTCAGCGTCAGGCACGGAGCCGTCAGCCAGGCCACCGTAACTAGGAACGAAGAGAGCAGTGCCTTCGATGTCTATATTGGCAGCAAAAGGAAAAGCCGAGGTTTGATGTATCAGTAAGGTCTGTATCGTTCTGCTACGTTTTTTTTGTGGTGTGTTGATTGGTACGGTTTTTAGTGTACATGGTGCTTTTTTCTTTTTCTATTCCATATGTTTTACTTGAACAGAGGCGCAGAAAAAATCAAGGTTACTAGGAGGTCACGCAAAGATCTTATAGTACAGAAAAGTGTATGAGATGTCATTCTTTTTTCTTCCCCTCTATTTTGATAGTGACACTGGCTCTTTGGCTTTGCCACCTGTGCTAAGATAACGAGAGACGAGCCAAGAGCTAACATCATTGACAGTTATATCCGCGAACAAGAAAGAAAAAATTGATGGAGGTGAAATGTAAGAAAGTATGTGCATAAATTGCGACATGTATGTGAAGTGAATATTGTACTCGATAAAGAATCTTTGCGCCACCTCCAAGTTTCCCCATTTGATTTGAATTGGTTTGTTTGGTTTAGAGTTCGACGTGAATACCTTCAGCGGGAACTTCAAGTTCACCAGACTTGACGATCTTGACAGTCTCGACGGGCTTGTCGCCAGGATTGGTCTTGGAGCTTTGGATCTTGTCGATGATTTCGTAACCCTCAAGCACCTCGCCGAAAACGACGTGGCGGCCATCCAGCCAACTATTAGCAGAGAAAATAAACAGATTAGTTTACATGTTTTCCATCTTTAGGTTCGGGATCGGAAGATCAAATGGTAAGGGATATCAACCGGGGGGATGAACGGTGGGAAGAACATACGCAGTGATGGCGGTAGTGATGAAGAACTGCGAGCCGTTGGTGTCCTTGCCGGCGTTGGCCATGGACAGAAGACCCTTCTTGGAGTGCTTGAGCTTGAAGTTCTCATCGGGGAACTTATCACCGTAGACTATAGTAAGCGGTAGCGCCGAGGTCAGTTACTCTGTGATAGTTGTATAATATGCATCCGCAGCGATATTGAAAACTTACTGGACTTGCCACCAGTGCCGTCGTGCTTAGTAAAGTCGCCGCCCTGGATCATGAAGTCTTGATGGAACGGTGGAAAATGGAACCCTCATAGCCGTAACCCTTCTCGCCAGTAGCCAGCAGGCGGAAGTTCTCGGTGGTCTTGGGAACAGTCTTGCCATACAGACCTAGGACAACACGGCCCAGAGGTTGGTCACCTTGGGTTATGTCGAAGTAGGCCTTGTGGGTGATCTTAGGACCACGAGCAGCCTCGACAGGTTGGGCGAAGAAGAGCACGCCTGCAACAAGCAGGAAGAGCGAGAGGAAGATTCCTCTGAGGGAGAAGCTGGCCATGATGACAATGATGAAAGTGATAGACTAAGACAGTCTGTACGGAGATGCAATACGTAGAAGAAAGAAGGAGAAGAGGGAAATAAGGGGAAGGGAAGGGAAGAAATGGAAGAAGAAAGTCCAATTGAAGCTAGGAAGGTGCCACTGAGAGCTTGAGCCCCTCGACTAATCGATCAAGCTACGTTTCAAAGCCATTGCGACAAAATCGTCTAGCCAAGAGCCGTCTAAGCCATCAATTCTTTGACAACAGCGCTACCGGTCGCATATAGTGCAGAGCGTGCCACTGTAACTGTAGCGTTTTTACAGGACCTTTTCAGTTCGCTCAGTGGATTTAGCACTTGTTAGACGGTGTTAAACTAAGTCGGTGCGCTGTGCTAATTGTGCATTGTTTGTTTTTTGACACCTAGCCTGCCGGAGGTGGGGAAAAGCCAGCCAATGAAAGTGGGCGATCAAGGCGTATCAATTTTTGATGACCATGAAATGAGATGCAGGAAGCCTGTTTTTAGGTTGGCGATAGTTTAGAGATAAACCTCACAGCGCAGTCTCTTTTCCCCTCTTTCTATTTGATTGCTCTATCTGTCACGCGCCGCAAGGTTGCACACCCACCGCCAAAATGGTATGTGCCTTGCCATCGGCCAATGCTTGCTTGCTTTGATACTAACTCTTCTAGGTCTTTATTATGAGTGTGAACTTTGCCGAGTTGAAGCTCGTCAATGTAAGCTATCCTCTCTTCCATACCCGATACTAAACGCCCTATGTATCAGTCAACTAATTGTCCGCCTGAACAACAGAAAGTCCTCACCTCCTTCTATGCCCTCGGTCCCACCACCGCCTCCCGCATCATGGCGAAATACTCCATCCACCCGCTAGCCAAGATCGGCTCGCTATCGGCCAAGACTGTTACTTCGTTGACAGCTGAGCTGTCCCAATTGACTATCGAGAACGATGCCCGTCGTCAACTACGCGAGGGTATTCACAGACTCAAGGATATGGGTTCGTACCGTGGCCGTCGTCACGCCATGGGCCTGCCGGTTCGTGGCCAGAGAACACGCAACCAAACCGTCAACGCCAAGAAGATGAACCGTCTAGACCGCAGAGGTTAAATGGGATATTGAAAGACTTGTTTTTGTTTTGTCTTTTTTTTTTCTTTTCATAATGGGAGGGGCGTTCTGTGTGTTTGGCCATTACTCTAGCCTCGAGGAAGAAGGAAGACGCTGAAGTAGACAAACTGAAGCTCTTCAAGTGTGACTTGTCATGGTCTACGGACTATTGAGAGACTTGTACAACATTTACTGTATGCATATATTCACGGCATGGGTTCTCCCATAGCTACTAAGTTAGATTATAGTACATGCTATTATAACTCATCTCTTATTCTCGGTTGTCGATATACTGCCCAAAAGTCGACACCTCTTGTTCATCTATTCATCTTCTCTTGGAATCTTGACCTCGTCTTCCAGAGTAAGGAATCCCTCTCTATGAAGTTTGCGAGAGACAGCCTCGACATCTCGCCAGACACGCAGGATATTGCCGCCTACGACCTTGCGCGCGTCTTGATCCGATAGTCCCTCTTTCAGAAGAGCCGCTAGTAGATCCGGATACTTGGAGACATCTTCCAGACCCTTGGGTACCTGGGCAATGCCGTCAAAGTCACTACCGAAGCCTACGTGATCCCAGCCAATGCGCTCGCCGATGTACTTGGCATGGCGTACCACCTGGGCCAACGTGGCGTTTTCGGGCACATATGTCGGCACGCCGTTGGGGTTGTCGTTGGTTTTGCATGATATGAAGTCAGGGCTGAAATTGACCATGACCACTGAGTTGGTCTTCTTGACTAGGTCGAGCACATGATCTTTGACGTTGCGCGGGTGAGGGCACACTCCAAATGCAGAGCTGTGGCTAAACATGACTGGCGCCTTGCTGCCCTCCCACTCAGTGCCGCCAAGCACATCTACCATAGTCTCCTCGCTAAAGAAGCATCATATTAGCACTGACACAATACATACATCCATATATGTGAGTCCTCTTACCTAGTGTGTGACAAATCCACAATCATACCAATTCGGTTCATCTCGTGTACCAACTTCTTGCCCGCCGGGCTCACACCATGCCATAGAGGTTCAGCTACACGGAACGGGTGTTCCAGCAGCGCTGCATCGGCATAGATATTGTGGCAGTTGTGCGTTAATGTGGCATATCTCACACCCTGCGAATAGTATCGGCGCAAGTTGGCCGCAGAGTTACCGATCTGATGTAGACCCTCGACGCCCAGAGGTGAAATCAGCTGTCCGCGGAAAAAGGCGCCCATGGCCGCATGCGAACCTACATCCGGCGCAAAATCATGCGGGTAAGCTTGCTTCAGGCGGTCGACAAGGTCAATCTGCTGGAGCGTCAGTTGGACGGCTAAAAGAACAACTATGTTAGTTCACCATATCTGTCTACGTGTATGTATGCCTAAGCTTATAGATTACTTACAGCCGGCATAGTTCTCGTCTGAGTAATCCGTTCCATTCGCAGGACAAGGAGTGAAGACACTCCAGAAAGCACCACCATTCTTTCCTTCTCTAAGACGCGGCAAGTCGACATGACCACCTAGTCCACCCTGGCTAAATGGAACAGCAAAGGCATCGTCGTAAATGTGGTTTCCGAACTTCCCCAAGATCCAGATGGGCAGATCGTTGTGGCCGTCAATCAGCGGGGATGTCTTGAGAATGTAGTCCACGCGCTGAGGGATAGTATGGGGCGCATGTCGACCACTACGATACTGCTCCATGAAGTTATGCGGAAGACCGCAACGGTTCAGAGCGATCGTCAGGCCGACGGCGGTGCAAAGGAGAAACTTGGCGCCACGCTTAGAAAACAGGCGCGTATTGCGGCGCCGAGATGAGGCGGAAGAATGCGCTAAGGTCGAAGGCAGAAGCCCAGCATCTTCCTTGGGAGTTGGACTTAGTATCTTTTGATAGGACATTTTCACAGTAGTGACGAAGAAGAAATGATATGATATACAGTAAAAAAACAAGAGTGATAGAGTGATGTTCGCAATCACGTTAGATTTAGATAAGGCGGCAAAATATCAGCCTGGTAATGTGCTTCTATCAGTGAAATATTGCGTCCAATTTGTAAGATTCTATGAGATGTTTAGTGATTTTCAATCAGGCTTGGTCACAACTTGAAGCCAAGATAGGAAGCTCGTAGCCTTGCAAGTCTAAGCTAGTCTAATTGTTCTGTGTTTGTAATTGCTGTGCTCTAGCTTTTAATCTGTATATCTATGACGTCCTGAGGGTCACAGCGTTAACCCAAAGCCACCAACAAGGAATAATAACATTGAACGGTGATTGTGTTAGGGTTAACATAGAGCACAACCCTGTCGCATAAACCCTTATCAACCGTTAGTTGTCTCAATGATCTCCAACTTGACTATTTGAAGCTCGGACGACATGATTGTTTAGTTATCTGTCACTTTTTACCCGAGGTCAAGTTTACAGACATTTTGTCATTATCAGATCAGAATGGAGCTAAGAAACGAAATGTCAAGTCGATATAGGTTCAATACCATAACTATTTGTATACATAAATGTACATATAGCTATTGTATGAAGAACTGACTGATGATGCCAACAACCGATCGGCTTAGCACGATATAAATATTCGATCCGTACTACTATTTCCTTCGGCGACTTTTGTTTTCGCCTCGAATCATAGAACGCTGGGCTCAAAATCTTGTTCAAGGCTCGGTTATAGGCCAAGATGGGCATAGGCAAGGGGGGGCCTAACTAAGTAACGATGGGCTTGCTTTGCCGCCAACACACAATACACAAGTCACAAGAGAACCAGCATTTACTTCTCTTCCTGAAGCCTCTCAATTTTCACTTCTTATGGTAAAGGGGGAAAGACAACACGGGAGATCGATCGAGGAGACGGAAAATTGTCTGTTGATTCTGCTTTGTGAATGGTTCTAGGATAGCCTCTATTTATTTTGGAGAGGGATATTGTAACCGGTGCCAGCGGGATAGATCGGGAAAAGCCTTGGAAGGGTATATATCAATGCAACAATGAATAATAAAATTGTGTTCTTTTGTATGAAATTAAAGTACAAAATGAAGCATACAATGTTTATACAAATATAGAAATAGCGACGAGTCAAGCTTAATAGAAGCAGAATGGCTGGGATGATACGATATGTACGAGAAATACGATTGAAGTTGTTGAACTCCAGAATAACCTAAGGGCAGGGCAGAGAGAGGCCTCGGAACGTTATTAATAACAGCTTCCTAGAACAAACTGACAACACCATCTTGACTGTATTAGCTGTATGTACATTTTTGAAAAGCAACAAGGCTATCCCTCAAGAGGAGAATTTTGTATACACATACAAACGTAGATAGTAGGATAGAAGAACAGGTTGAAACACAAAGTTGTAGTGGTATAGAAGGCAGGGGGAGGGCTGTATGATCAGGCACTGGGTTTCCGAGCCTTTGAGAGATCTGCAGAGTAGAAGCCTTGACCACCACCACTGCCTATCTTTGGGTCTGCTTTTACTGTAGTACACTCGTAATAATCAGTGATTAAGTGGATGGCTTCTATGAATGGACTCTTCTCCTTAGAAAAGGAACACTATACTGGAACCAAAAAGGGCATGGTCCAGAAATAACAAGCAATAAACTACATGTATAGACCTCTGTTACATTTCGTGATTACTTATAGAACTCTAGAAGACGCATTGAAGCTTGATGTAGTCAAGTCAGAAAGTGCGGATGCCAAAACGTCAGGCTAGCTTATACGCTTCCATTACGGCGTCGAAGTAGCGGAGACTGTGCGAAAATAAGAAGAAAGAAGGGGATGCGAAGCATGGCGATCACAAGGCAGCAGCAGAAGTAGCAGAAAGTAACAACTGTTGCTTCTTTTTTCTCTCTTTCTTTTTCTCTATTTTTTCTATGTAATGTATTGACTAGCTAGCCATGCATGTTTCACGGGATAGCGGCACGTTGAGAAGCCAGTGTAGGAGGGAGTATGTTAGTATGTAGATCGCGTGTCGAAGAATCATGGGCTGGAGGGATTCTTTGCGCTATGGCATCACCGATAAGTCGGGATAAGCAAAGTTCCTCCAAGACAGCAAAAGAGCAAATGAATAGCAAAGACCGGGGTATCAAACACCGGCGGCGATAAGTCGTTGGGAGAGGGGCCGCTGTTTTGTTCGATGTTTTGGGAACAGTTCCTTTCTAACAATCACTCACATATTGGGGATTACAGAGTTGCATTGTTTTGGTCTGATGATCAAGATGGCAGAGAAAAAAAGGAGGCACAGGACCATATCTATGTAGCTGTAATAGAGAAAAGTAGAACAGAAAGGCCGCGATAAGAGCGTGACAGTTATAGTATGTATGTGATGAAGTGTCATGATGACAAGTTAGTTTCGCAGTATTTGAATATTTTCTTGTGATTACCAGAACAGAGTAGAGAATGAGAGACTCGTAGTTTCAGAATGAACCAGTGCCGCAGAGTAGTTTTATTGGCAGCGTAAATGAAATGAATATGCATGGCAAAAGGGGGCAGTATCTTGATGCGAACAAATAACGAAGCAAATTAGTATACACAAAGCATGAATATGCATTTGTAACCGGTAAATAAGAGAATAAGAGGGTGACCACCGTATTGGGTCTCGAGTAGAAAAGTCGGATGTCGTTCTGTGTATATACAATAGCTACATAACAACAGATATTAGCAGAGAGGCTTAGACTTGGAGACCTGGGGAATACTTCAGCGTACAGGGGAGTGAGCGGGACCCTGGTGCGGAAATCTAGTAAAGCTAGTCAGGATTGCGCCAATAGGACCGCTAGTAGCAACGTAAGAACTTAGATAGAGGAAAAGGGAACAAGACAAGAGCGCTTAAGGGAAGGGGATACTGGAAAAGCCTGACTATCTTGTCGAGCTGAGGCTGAGTCTTTTTATTATTATTTATTTATTTTTGCTTGGTTGTTATGGTTATGGGATGTCTGGAGTTCTTGATTTTTCCTTATTTTTTGGCGATGAGGCAAAGGAGAAGACAATGGAGGCTAGGAACGCTCGATATTGGCCACCAGTTAAGACATTAAGTTACAAACCATTTAGTTGATGATCGAGTATCAATATTGCTGAGTGGGTATTTGAGTTTATCTTGAGTGCTGAGTCAGCCACTATAGTGAGAGAGAAGGGATGGAATGAACAACCTGCTGGTAGTTGATTAGAGTAGTTGCTGCTGGCATTGGCGCTGCTGGGTCCTCGTATACGACAGGCACGCCACAGAGGACGCCGCTGTCCGCCGTTGCGATCTATTTTTACACAAGGTGCCTGCTCGAATTGGTAGCTACATGATCGGCCCCAGCCATTGCTGCCAGGAGGAAAGAACCGCATGTCCTTTCTGCTTTGTTTTGTATTGAATTTTCACGAGGAGAAAAAGAAAAAAAAATTGCGTCACAAACAAAATCTTGTGTTCAAAATCTAGCGTGACTTTCTTTCCTTCCTTTACATTTCTTGCATTTTTTTTTTCTTGTGTTCATTATTATCATCTAGATTTGCACTTGTTGCCGCCCTGCTTGAGCTGACTATTTGCTCTTTAGCAAATCCCTTCATTTTTTTCTAGGTCTTTTCGATCTCTACCTACGACGAAACGACGAGCAGTTGGCCTTTCTTTGGCTTTAGATTACGCCTCACGACGACCTCCCAGCAAGCTATTAGACGTAGCATAATATCCAATTGTTACCTGTTTTGGCGTCCTGCCTCGACTTGATTCTGCCACCGCCTAGGCTATCGTAACAACCGCTTTGCTAGCCATTGGCACTCTCGCTAGCCCTCCCAAGACCGCCTACCCATCCAGCTGCTGTTATAGCTCCCGCCAGCCTCGATCGAAGCCGGGCCGAACCCTATCTGCCATAGCTTATTGTACCTCTAATTTTGGTTCCTGAACATCGAGCCGTCGGCCGCCACAATGCCTGCTTTCGCGGACTCGTTCTGGTCTGCAGACTATGCTGCAGGTATGGCTTGATGCCCCCACCCCTCTCTTTACCATCTGCCCCCTCTGTCCCCTTCTATATGATGTCGGCCTGTTTACTGACCCCCACCTGTTTGGATATAGGCCTGGGAGTCCTATTTAGCAAGCTCCAACAAGGTTCTGTTGAGAACCGTCAGATCCTTATCATTGCCCGAATGCGCGCCGAAGCCGAGGAGACATATGGCATGAAGCTGAACGAGATCGCTGTGGCCGCCGACAGAATAAACGGTGGCTTCTCACGCGATGACGGTGCTACTGTGCGCAAGGTAAGGCCTCTGTCTGCTCTACGCCGTCCCACCCAGGCATATTACATGGCGAGCTAACCACACACTAAACAAACAGGCCTACGAAGGTGTACGGAACAACATGGAGGATGGTGCCCGTAACCACAAGAAGGTCGCCCAGAGCATCCGGGACTTGGTTGTCATTCCATTTTCTCGCTGGTGCGATGCTCACGACTCACGTATCCAAGAATGCCAGGACGAGCTACAAGGCCGTATCAAGGCTCACGATACGCAAGCCGAGTCCGTTAAGAAACTACGCAGCAACTATTTCAACAAGTGCCGTCTGGTCGAAGATCTCGAAGAAGAGAACAAGCTGGCGTTCCAAGACCCCGAGACCAGCCCCAGCAATCCCATCCCAGAGATCAAGGTCATCGAGAACCAGGAGATCAAGGAGACCGTGGATGAGGCCGTTTACGAGATCGGCGATGACGTGTACCAGACCGAGCAGCTGAAGAAGATTCTATCTCACGCCTTGACCACTGTCAAACTAGGCGAGACCAAGGTGCCCATCCTGGGAACCTACCTCAACACCACCGCCGGCTCCGATATTGTCGACTATTTGCGCGAGCACATGAACACGACCAGCGTAAGCCAAGCCGAACGAGTTGGCCAGGACCTTGTGACACACGGCTTTCTGCGCCTGATTGGAAACGTCGGAAATACCTTTGCCAACAGCTCCAAGCTGTTCTACCAATGGCGGCCCAAGGCCTTCCAGGTTGCCGGCATCCCCGAGAAGAAGCAGCCTCTGATCCGCGCCTTCTCCATGCCCTCCAGTGATGATGGCTCCGGCGCTGGCTCCCCCGTGGTCGGCGCTGTCAGCGAGTATCTTGCTGGCTGGAACGTGCTGAACACGGCCAACCCTAACGAGACCCCTGCGCAGAGAATGCGCCGTGAGGCCCGTGAGGCCGACGAGAAGTACATGGCTGGCGTGAAGCGACTCGACACCCTGCGCTGCGAGCTGGAGGAGGCTATCATGATGTACCTGAAGTTCCTGGAGCGTTGCGAGCTTGATCGTCTCAAGGCCGTTAGAATGGTGCTTCTGGACTTTTCTGGCGCTATTGGTAACGTGATTCCCACCATGCAGTCAACTGTTGACAACATGATGTTGTTCCAGGAGACCATCCAGCCGGCAAATGACTTGCGCTATCTTCTAGAGAACTACCGTACTGGTAGCTTCATCCCCCGCGTTGTTGTCTATGAAAACTATTACAACAAGGTTGATGAGCAAACTTTCGGTGTCGACCTGGAAGCACGTGCACGCGCCGATAAGAAGCGTGTGCCGCTGATCATCACCACTATTCTGACCTATCTCGATCTGCACTATCCCGACCTGGAGGGCGACGAAGCCCGCCGTGGCGTGTGGCTGGCTGAGGTTCCGCTGACCCAAACACATAAGCTGCGCTCTCGCATCAACGATGGAAAGCCAATTGCGCCCGAGGTCTTTGCTGAGTTTGATATCCCTACTGTGGCCAGTCTGCTACGTTTGTACCTGCTCGAGCTACCGGACTCTATCGTCTCGTCGCACGTCTACGAAATCATCCGCACTGTTTACAACACCCCAACTTCCGAGGGCACCGAGATTGCCCGTATTCCCGTGCTTCAGCAGACCCTCTCGCAACTGCGCCTGACTAACATTGCTACGCTTGACGCCTGCATGAACCACTTCACCCGTCTTATCGACCTGACCTCGGCAGACGAGACCTATATTGTATCTCTTGCGATGTCGCTTGCTCCTTGTATCCTGCGTCCACGAACCGAGACGTCGCTAACCATGGAAGAGAAGCACGCCTACCGTCTGGTGCGAGACCTCTTCTCGTTCAAGGACGCCATCTTCAGCGAACTTAAGCGCATGGCCACACAAAACGGCAGCTCTAGCTCTAGTGTTGGAGCATCCGCCCGTCCACGTGCTATTAGCACCAACGAGAGCAACCGTAAGGCCTTGGTCGAAGAGCGCAACCGTCTTCTCATGAAGGCATCGGGTAGCCGCAGTCGCGCTACCTCCCCGGCCCCTGGTCCGCGCGGCAGCAGCCACCGCCGTGATCGCTCCGTTGGCGGACCCGAGACTCGTTTCCCCATTGCCTCGCCAACTTCAGCCGCCGAGCGTCACCGCAGTTCACTAGGCTCGTTGACCAGCAAGCGCCAGTCGCTCGAGGTTCCCATTGGCTCGCCTCCTCAGAAGACAGCCCCTGCAGCTGCTGGTGCCACACCGCTCTCCACCATCACCACGTCGACTGCCGCATCGTTCGCTAGAGAAGTCAATGGCACGCCACCAGACTCAGCTGGCTCATCATCAACAACGGGTGCCGGTAATGGTGAATACGCAGCGTCCCATCGTCACTCTGAGCTGATGGACTCACCGTTGCAGAAGCGCAACTCACTCGGCCGGTCGAGCGCTGCCAGATTCTCCACCAGTAACACTCCGGCATCTGCCGCCGCCGCAGCTGCTCCGAGACGATTGACTGTTGCCACACACGGAGGCAATAGTAGCGTAGCAGAGAGAATCGCAGCATTGAAGGATAAGGAATCTGGAGGTAGTGTAGAGTCGCCACGCGGTCGGGCTGGAGTAACGCTGGAAGATAAGCCGATGGATATGTAAATGAATTTCCTTTTTCATTTTTTTTTTCATGCCATTTATATTTGTTTATTTCATCTTGTTTTATTTTTTAATGTTGTGCTTTGTTTCTTTGGTTCAAAGTAATGAAATATTGGCGGGGTTTTTGGAATCTCTTTAAAGAATATTTTTGCTTCTTTTTATACTTCGGTTTTTTTTTCTTTTTCGTTCTCGTTGTAATGAAAGGTTGTCATGTAAAGAAAAAAAAGACAAGAGAATATCTATTTTACATCTTTATTTAACTTTTGATTTTGAAAAGAAATCAAACTTTTATCTTTTGCGATGAAATACAAAACCAGATCATATTATATTATATTCATGTAAAAAGAAAACCACTTCAGGAATCTCCATTTACTACTTCCCCAAGCCGTGATAATATTGCTAAATTCTAGTAGGTTCATCTATTCATCCACTGGTATCTCGGAAGGTTTCTTCTTAGTCTTCTTCTTTTTAGGCTTCGCCGCTCCATCTTCCCCGAATTTATCACCAGCCCCGGTCTCACTAGCAACTGTCTTAGTGGTCTTCTTCTTTTTCTTTTTGACCACAACAACACCTTCACTAGTAGTGCCTGGAACTGCCTTAGTTGAAGCATCGACGGCGCCGGAACCAGAACCAGCCTCGATGATGCTCTCTTCCGGTCCGGGTGTCTTGGCCGTAGCTTTCTTCTTCTTTTTGGACTTGGCGACTACGACGCCTTGTGCATCTACGCCTTGGGCCACCTGAACACGCTCGTTTGCTCGCTGCATTTCTAGTCTGAGTCTCTCGACTTCCTTGACAGCCTTGGCCATTTCAACATCCTCCTCTTTTTGCCTCTCATAGTCGTACACGGCCGTCGCAGCTCCCGATGTTGAGGTTCCTGACCCTGTTAGACTTAAGGATGCTAGTGTGCTGGAATCAACTTGAAGGAGTGCATGCTTGGCCCGAGACGACTTCTTCCGGCTCGAATCTGGGTCAAAGTTACGCGGTGTTGACGTTCCAGACGTCCCGCTTCCGCCTAATGTCTCATCCGCTGCGATCACGACCCGTGGGTAGGCTTTAGGCGCTTTGATACCAGATCCTCTAGCCCCCGTATTAGAAGCTGGAAGCTTTCTAAGATCGAGCTGCATGACGGGGATGGAGTCGAGGTTAAGGCTGTCGCCGTTGGAATCGTGAAGAATGTTGTGTATAGGCGTTGAGGAGCGGCTGATTCCCGTATTAGTTGGACCAATGTAGAATGGATCGTCCTTGTTGCGTTCGGCACGCTCAGCCTTGCGGCGTGCTGCAATATCTGGATCGAGATAGTCGTTCTCGGTGTTTTGATATGAGCTAACAAAGTCGTCTGATGTATCACCGAGCTTCTTGATAGCTGGTGTATGACCTTCGAGGTGTGACTCTAGCGATGAAACTGCCGTGGGTGCGGCCTTTTGGTGATAATATAGATCAAAGTCTCCTGTTTCTGTAGCTTGAATTTCGATAAAGTCCGCCTTGGCTAGTAGTTGTATTAGATTCGGGTGTATAGGCTCATCGAGATCTAAGTCTGCCGGTAGTGGAACGTTTCGCTGAGCATTGACCGCCATAGACTTGAGGTCCCAGCCATTAAAAAGTGATGGGATTGCCTGTGTAAGCAGCAGTGGCGGATCTTGCTCAAGCTCGTCTGTAGTTGGCGCCTGGCCACTAATGGCTTCAGAGGTGAGCTTCAAAAGCTCAATGAACTCAACTGCGCGCTCCTGAACTTCAAGATTCGGGTGCCGCGACAGTGGATCAATTGCATGTAATACTCTGGCTAATAGTAGGCTAACTCTAGTTTTGCGTTCTCGTGTCCAGGGTTCGTTCTCATCTGACGTCATTGACGAGAATATCTTGACCGCTGCCTGTAGGCAGTTCATCAAAACATTGGGTGCTGATGTACCCGTACGTGGAATAGTCTGCAGTACGGCGTTGAGTGCATCATCTTCTGACAATAGGCAATCTGTATACTCGCCTAGCATCCATGATATTGATTCTAGCGCAGCACAAGTTATCGTATGACTACTTGGAGAGCTCATCATAATATCGGACAAGATCCGTTCTGCAGCCTGTACCACAGATGGTCGCATAGCACGAACTTTGACGGCAATGTTCCGTAACTCATCGCCTATTCTGCCGACGACAATATTTGCTGATGAAGTTGTAGCATCTTTAAGACTAATGCTAGAGTCTAGCGACTGTGGCACCGGCGCGACACGCACAAGCTGTGTCAAGATATCGATGTACCACTCAAAGTCGACAATATTGGCGTAGTTGTTCTGTGAACACATGTTCAAGATCTTGCCAATGATGCCAATTTGATATCCCTCGGGTAGTACTTCCTCTTGTTGCTTCTTTGACTTAGACCAGCGGCTGGGTCTAGGCTCTTCCTCTCCATCGAGTAGTGCTTGCTCTGTTTCGTTGGCTAAGTCTTTAGACGACTTTAATTGTCGCATTAGCCGGCTAATTATTGTGATGAGGTTGTCAGGCGTCACCATGCCCTGGACCAGATCTAGAGCCTTGATACGGATCGTGATATCAGGGCTATCAATACACTTCAAGATCACATCTTCTTGCTGCGCAACTAGATATGGGTGTGTCACAACTATTTTGTTGAAAGCCAAAAGCGCAACATATTTTACTTGTAGGAAGTTAGATTTATGAGTTATCATGCAAGTTAGAAAGGATAAAATAGACTCACAATTTGCGTCACCCTCTAGTTGGATCATACATCGCAGCTTTTCTACGCAAAGAGTCGCAATCTCTTCACGACCCGAATCCTCGCCATCACTGCCGAGAATTCCACCTTGTATGATTCCGTTGATGCACTCATAAAGTAGAGACATGGCAGGTGTCGTGCGTATGATCTCTGTTAATGGTGGTAATAGTTTGCGTACCAATCTAGGCTCTAATGGTGTCAAAGTAGCAAACTACAATGATGAGTGTTAGCATCATAACATCAAACCAAATACGTGTGAAATATAGTCAAGGCCAATCATACCAACTTAATCAGTTTGATAGCCATCCAGTTGTTGCCACCTTCTACCAATAGTTCAAATAATCGCGGCGCAAGCGGTAAAAAATCATGTGGTCTTCTCCAACCTAGCTCGCAAACTACACTGACGATAGCTGCAGTTACACTGGAGTCTTCGTTCTTGTCCATTAGACGGTCTTTGATTTTGGGCCAGGCAGCCACAAGTGTCTCTGGATACACGAGAGCCATGCGGTATAGCGTCACAATGGCCTTTTTGCGGATATTAGGATTGGAATGATTAAGTCGCGGTAGTAGATCGGTCTGGGTCGACATGGCGAGGGATGGGTTGAGCACGTGCGGAAGCGTCGTTATGGGTAGTGTCATAGTCGGGGGAGCTGTAGCTCCAAGATCCTACAGAAAGACATTGCCAATTAGTTTACATGTCGAGGATTACAGTATGGGATGAGATACTATACCTTCTTAATCAAGTTCGTAGCTAACATGAGAACTTCGGTGTCGGGCCGAAAACTCTGTGTAGCACCGAGATAGCCTACGCGCTTCTGGCGATATTGTGGCGATGACATAACTTCAAGTACGTGGAAAGATGCCCATGACATGTCAAAACCGATCATCTCGAGGTAAATGACCTTTAGTAGGGCCGTGGCCTTCACATCTACAATGCGCTCATGTTAGAAGAGACTATGATATGTTACTTCATTGAAGTAGGCTCACCCATATCGGACCCGCGAATCTCGGCACGGCATTCCTTTAAGCACCGCTCGATATATTCGCGCTCATTCCCCTTGTGGTTCCGCAGACCACGGATGAGGTCATAAAGCGACTTTTCGAACCTATAAACCCCCAAATTATGTCAGCATATTGTCTTTTGACAACATTGGCATTGGCTTCTTCTGTGTGGCGCCGGAATAGCGCAGACTGTTTTGAAGCATACATATTGTATTAAAGTCGTCGCCTGATGAGCAAAGCTACATATGGCTTATCTAGTAAATGCCGTGATCTCGCTCGTTCTATTCGTCTAGTCAGAGTCGTCGAAGTCGTCTGTCAATATCGAGCGAACCCCCACGGCGGGGCACGAGGCTGGCTTGGATAAGGAGCTTGTTGTGCTTTAGAAGGTCTGTTTTGTACTCTACGATCGTCGAGATTGGGCAGAAAAGGTGATGTGTTGATCGTATCGAGCCTCGGATAAAGTGAAAATAAAGATAAACCAAAAAAAATAGCCGCCTCGAAGCATCCGCAAACAAGACCACAATTGGGGAATTCTTAAGCTTCAATTGAATCATTCAATTATCTGAGCTTCTGAAGCTTCTCAAGGGTAACCTTAGCTTGTTGATGTCAGTACAGTGTGCACTATATACGTAATACTGTCGGCGTACCACTATGCTAAAACAGTGTATGCACTGTGCTGATCCATTTGCGACAGCAAAGCATTTGCAACTACCAAGTTCAACAAGACTCACAGAACTTACAGGTTCCTAGAAAAATAAGGAAACGCTTTAAGAATCAACAAGCGTGTGTTCTTGCCTTTCTAGCCAATAAACAAAATAATAACAACAATATAATTACTAAAGAATGCAGAAGGGCTTCACGTGATTCACACGAAAACATATCATTCTCTATCTGGATTGGCTTGTTTTTTTTTTTTTTGTTTTCTCTTTATACCACTGAAGAAAGCCAACGTCAAGAAAGATCTAAAATCTCATGATGATTCTTCTTCACTCATCAGCTCGACTTCTTAGTCGAGCTTCTTCTATTTTATCACGCTCAGCTCAAATAATTGCGTGCACCTCGTCAACTTCTCCAAGAACCACTACTGGCACAACGACATCCACCACGCGCCACACAAACAACGCTAACGGCATCACGCAAAGCCGCTCATTCTTCAATCTTGCCGGTCTCGGTTCTCTTCTAGACTCTAGTCCTGTGTCAATCACCGTAACTAGAAATCTTCCCTATGCGCCTTCCGCCCTGTATCGCCTCGTTTCTGACGTGGACTCGTACTCCCAGTTCGTACCATTCTGTGAGGAATCGAAAGTGACCAAGTGGGAGAACATTCCTGCGTCTTCTGCTTCCTCTTCGGGAGATGCTACTGATGTTGCTGGACTACCCATAGAAACCCAGAAGGTTCCGGTAGAAGCCTACTTACGTGTCGGCTTCCTCGGCGTTAACGAAATCTTCACCTCTCGCTTACGCTGCCAGCCCGGTGTTGCCGTTGAAGCTCTTAGTGGTGACGCTGCCATTGCCGCCGGTGGGAGCGCTGCCGTGCGCTCTGGTCCCCTCAAGAGCCTCGTAACGAAATGGACTATTACTCCGGTTCACATCCCAGGCTCTATCGCTTCGCCAACCCAAGAAGCTAACCAGTCCGTCATCAAACTTCAACTCGACTACGACTTCCGCGATCCTACAAAGAACATCGCTGGTCGCGCTGTTTCGGATGCCGTGGCTGCTAAGATGATTGAGGCTTTCGAGGCTCAGGCTCGAAGAGTCATCGACGGTAAGGATGTGCCGATGACTTCTCAAGCGGGCAGCCATTCATCAATCAACATTCCAGCTCCGATGAAGGCATTTGCCAAAAGTCAGTTGCAAAAAGAATTTGGCAAGAAATTGTAACTTATCTAATATAAGCTGCAAGTGTATCAACATCCATTATGTAATATTATAGCGAATATCAAATAGAAATTTATTTCCCCCCCCCCCAAAAAAAAAACCAAATTGAGATATCAGCTTCTGTATCTGTATAACGTTACACTTCGAGATGCAGAAGAAGATCTATCATTATACAGTAACTAAATTCGGGACATGAAGTACAGACACTGGAGGGGTATCTGATACGACGCCATACATATAACAACTAACATAGAATGAGTAGCATGAAACCCCAAAAGGAATAATGATACTACTACACAACGTAAAAGAACTCAAGTCAAAGAAAAATAGCACAGAATTAGAAAAGAATCATTAGAAACAAGCACAGATATATCGACATCTAGTAAGAGGAGAGAAGATAACCCAAAAAAATAAGAATAGAGTACATCAGAAAAAACTGATATAAAATAAGCCATATCCTCAAGTCAATCTGGCCTTTTAGATATGCAAAACAGAGAAGCAAGAAAGCAAAAGCTTTTGAGTCCCCGAATAAAATAAAAAAAGAGATTAAACAAAAGATAGCAAAAAAAAAAAAGAAAAACCAACACAAGACTCAAGAGCATGCTCAACTCCTATATGCCCCCTAAAATGCGAAAGAAACACTACAAAGAAACAATAAAAACAAAATAAAAAAAACAACAAAATAAAGCAAAACATGAGAAAGATTCCCCCCTCGAACACCTCAATTCATCTTCATCGTGGACATTCTGACCCTCCCCGAGTCAGACACCGAGTAAACGTGATGACAACTTGAGTTGGGGCTAAGAAGGTGATTCGTCAAGTCGTCTGTATCGTGATCAATACAAGTGTGTCGTCGTTATGAGAGGATAGCAGCGATAATGGCGCACTTAGAAGCTGGATAGCCTACTTATCAACATATATGTACATCAATTTTTGTACATCGTGACTGACTTGTCTGGTACAACTAGATAGCTTCACTATTTCTTGCTACTCTTCCTGCAGGGACGTTAGCATAGGCTCTATCGATACATGACATAATGATATAGAAAGGGTATCCACTTACTTCTTGGGCTTTGCTGTTGTGCCCGTCATCCAGCCAACAAATCCCGAGTTATGACGGTCTCGATCCTTGTCACGTTCCCGGTCCTTTCTGTTCTTGCTGCTGCTGTGTTTGTGGCCGCTAGATGGCGCCACGTTAACGATATGGGGGCTGTAACCAGGAGGCATAGCGCCCATGCTGGCCCGCTGCATATACGCAGGCATGGCCGTGGGCGGCGGAGGCGGAACAGCGCCGGGAGGAGCAGGGCGTAACGGAATGGTAGAGCCCATGCCGGGCATAGTAGAGCCCATGCCGGGCATAGTAGAAGGCATAGCGCTATGCATACCATGCCCTGGAATGCCACCCATACTAACCCGGCGGGGATCCATGGAAGGCGGGTAGGTTCCCGGAACTTGGGGGATAGCAGCTCCAGGAGTACGGCGGCGGTTTTCTAGAGGCCACATCATCATAGTAATCTGCCAATCAGGCTCGATGACCTTTTCCCAGACGGCCGGCAAGATGATTTCGCCATCGGGACCAATCAAGTCATAGTGTCCAGCCTGCACCTCGGGGCCAATAACGTCGACGTGCAGGAAAGCCTGCTTAATGAGTTCCTCCATACCCTGTATCATTTTAGTCTGGTTAGCGGATTCGTTCACAATATCTGGGGATGGAGAATAACTAAGCAAGATATCTTACCTGCCAGGTCTGACAAATGTTGAAAGGGAAGCTGAACTTGCGGCCGACGGCATCCTTGAACTTGATAGGTAGTTTGTCTTCAATCTTGTCCTTCTCAATCATACCAGCGCGAGCCTCTTCGATGATTTTAGCTTTGAGGGCAGCAGCCGCGGCCTCAGCCTGTGCCGCGGCCTCGGCGGCACGTGCGGCAGCTTCCTTTTCGGCCTCGAGCCGCTTTCTAGCATTCAACTCTGCAGTAGCTCTAGCCTCGGCCTCTATTCTCTTGCGGTTGGATTCTTCTTCAGCAGCCCGCTTGGCAGCAGCCTCCTCAGCTTCCTGTCTAGCACGCATAGCAGCCTTGACCTTCTCCTCAGCCGCCATTTCAGCAAGACGTAATTCCTTCTCGTGCTTCTCACGGGCCTCTTGTTGGGCCTGTATAGCCTTCTCGACTTGGATACGAGCAGACTCTTCAATGAGAGCACGGGCTTCGGCTTCGCGTTGTCTTGCTTCTTCAGCAGCCTTAATCTCCGACTCGATCTTCTCGCGTGCTCTCTTCTCAGCCTCGACGAGTGCAATCGCCTGCAGCCTTTGACGCTCAGCCTCAGCTTGACGTTCAGCATCAATAGCTTCACGAGCCCGCTTTTCGGCGGCAGCTAGGGCTTCGTTATGTTGGCGCTGGCGCTCAGCTTCGGCTTTGCGTTCAGCTTCGATAGCAGCACGAGCATCTTGACGGGCTTTGGCCATGGCCTCTTCTTGTCTTTGTCGGCGTTCTTCTTCGGCAATACGCTCTCTTTCGATAGCTTCGCGGGCAGCCTTTTCGGCCTCCAGTCTAGCCTTTACTACTTGTGCCTCCGTTTCCTGTTGTACCTTTTTCAGTTGTTCTAGCTTGAGCTGCAACTCAATTTCGGCGTCCTTTTGGGCCTGAGCTTTCAAATCGGCCTCACGACGAGCCTCATCCTCCTTGCGTTTAGTTTCTTTAAAAAGAACCAGCTGCTGTCTCATCTCTAAACTTCAGGAGATTCCTTCGGAGGTTCCTTAGGCTCCTTAGGCTCCTTGTTTGTAGATCGAGAACGCGGCCGGGACGTGTGATCGTCATTGGCGGGGGCGGGGGCGGAGGCGGGGGACTGCTGGAACATATTATATGGCGCAAGAGCGCCGGGGGGGGCCATAGCGGGACCCATTTGTCCATTCATCCCGTTAGGCATTCCCTGGGCCATTCCAGCCATGGCATAATTCCCGTTCGGATAATAGCCATTATGAGATATTCCATGGCCCATGTGGCCTTGGTAAGGGTACATCTGGTTGGCGTTGTACGGATCTTGACTGCGAGGATCGTTATAATTGGCGTAGGTAGCTTGCGGGTTTGGCGTAAAGGGATTGCTATAGGCTTGCTGGCCACTGTAGGCTTGCTGGCCACCATAAGCATGGCTACCGTAGTGGCCCTGTTGCTGTTGCTGTTGCTGTTGCTGTTGTTGGCTAAACGGGACTATAGAATTGTAGGCGCCGTTGGCGCTTTGCGGGTAGCCAGTCGTGGCGGTACCAGTGGCACCAGAATAATAGTGACTACCGGCGGCAGCTTGACCGGAATAGCCGCCGACACCACCATGTCGGCGGTAGTAATCGTCTTGATCCAGACTGGCGGTTGCGGGGGTTTGCGGAGTGGTGTTGTAGGAAGAAGTGCCGCCGTATGTGCTAGTGGTTCCTGTAGGAAGACCACCGATCTGGCGTCGGCTGTTGTATGCGGCACCGTGTCGCGATTGGGACCGAGAACGCGACTGCTCGCGGCGGTGTCGGGTACTTGGACTAGCGGAAGCAGAGTCGGAAGGGTCAAGGCTTCCGCTTCTTGAGGAGTAAGAGTAATCGGTCTCGCTCTCGCTATCCGCGCTGATAGGATACTGGCGATCTCGTCGCTGACGGTCTGGATTAGAACTGTGGTTGTATCTGTTTCTGTTTCTATAGAAGGGAAGTTCAAGAATAGGAAGAATTGTCAGTTGGGTGCTTTAGTTTTGGAAATATTCTCTCAGTCGGGGGATATATGGAGATATATAGTAGTATTTCAAACAGTAGTAATAAAGATAGAGACGGGGAAACAAAGGGCAGGGTAGTGATGCTACTAATACTGTGAGCAAAAGCAGTAACAGCGATCACAGTAGGACATCAAAGTGGCGCTACAAAGCGAAAATAAAACAATAAAAAGAATTCTAACAGAACAAGTGATGGATTATGGGAGCTGGACTGGTGTGTAATTGTGGATTGTGGCTAGGAGGAAGGAGGGGAGGGGGGGTGGTCAATGGAATCAAGGTTCGATATTTTCATAATAATCCTGAAGTCGGTGACAACGATAGTAAAAGGCAGCACTTGGTGCTTGGATATTGTTGTTGACTTCTCAAGCAAGGGGGGGGCAAGTGCAGTAGTATGGTAGTTAGTTATGTGGTGATTAGGGGGGGGGGGGTGTAAGCCAGAACGAGGCGCTGATGCTACTTGTGTACGAACGAACAAACTAAAGAAAAATAGGCCAACCAAACCACGCGTAGTAAGCTTCTACAGTCTTTTTTTGTTGCAATGTCCAAGTAGAGGTGGTAGGGGTGTGATAAGAAAAAAAAGGTGACAAAGACTAGTCAACATCAACAACAACAAACTAGTAGGAGTAAGTCTCTTTGTGGTCTTCAAACCGTTATATATTTTGGAAGCATCAGTTTGGAGAGTTGATTGGTGCTGATGAGAACCTAGGAGTTAGAAACAGCATAGCTTATACTGTGTCTGCTGAGAAAAGAGGGGATGGTATTCATGTAGATAACACATGTATATGTGTTTGAGCTAATCCAAAGCTCAACTTAGTGTAGATCATGTTATAGAGACAGGTTGGGACGGTTATGATACAATATGTCATACGGAGAGTAAATACTAGACATAGGAGCTATTGCATCTATACCCGATGGGGTGTATAGCAAGGCGTAAAAGACAGAGGAAACATGTGGTAGTGTAAGGAAGGATAGTCAAGTATGGAGCAGCAAGATATCATTGGTGATTGGTAGAAACACCATCTGAGGCTTCATTGATACCAATCATGGGGTATATGTGTATAAGAAGAACAGAGAACGATTATATATAATATGTTTGGTTGGGTTGGCAAGGTGAACACTTACGACATGGTAGCAACTGGCAACAAAAAAATCAACTACAAGGGTGGAGTGGTAGATAGTAGCTAAAATCAGTTGTAGTAGCGGTAGCGGTAGCGGTATCTGTAGCTGTAGCCGTGGTAGTTATAGTGCCCGGTGACGCTATCACTGGTAAAAATGCGAGGAAATATCGGTGGTGCTAATAGCAGTGATATTTCCTAGCTGCAATATAGGCGGCAACGGGCTAGGTTGGAAAACGAACGGCGGAAAAGAAAGTTTTCAGGATAAATGGAGGAAGCGGCGTTGGAAAAATGAAAGAAAGGAAAAGGGAAGAAAACAAGAGTTGCGGGAAGAAGAAAGAGTAGTACTAGTGTACAAAGTACGGTGAGTGGCCGCCCATAAACTACAGTGGTAGCAGTGTCTTTTTTTCAGAGGATATGCTGCGCGGTTATGCTTTGCTGGCTGACTTGTGCTGGTTGAACTAGCAGTCAGCAATAGTGAATAGTGAATTGTAGGTGGCCGTCAGTGTCAGGCCACACGGCAATATGTGAATGGCCGGGCAGAGAAGGCTTGGGCTGACCTCTTCAAGCGTAGCGTGGACGAGCAAGACGACGTAGTTTGCGGCACTATAGTGGCAGCAGCAGAAATAGGGTGGTGACGGCAAATCGGTCGAGAGGTAGACACAGAGCCGAGCAAGACTAGGAACGAGAGGCCAAGTTCAAATTTGGAGTTTGTGTATAGAAACAACGCGTAGTTTACAGGACAGCAAAAGCAGCGTGTGTTGTGTATGTGTATATATGTGATGATAGTAGCCGGTGCAAGACACGCTCTCTTGGCGACTATCGTGGACAAATAGAGCAGACGAAGCAAGGCTCAATAAGATGAGTTATAAGATCTCCCGGGACGAGATAGAAATGAGAGTGAAAAAAATATATCTAATCACTCCAAGAGGTGGAGGATGAGGGGAGGGGTTGAAACGAATGAGTGTATGAATCGTCCACAACAATATTTTTCCCTGTCCTCTTTTTTTTCTGGTAATTTTCTCAAGTGAGGCCAGTCTAAAAAGAAAAGAAAAAAAAGAATAGCTAGGTAGGTAGGAAATAAATTGTGCGGGACACAACGCAAAGGTAAATAGACCTTTCTGGTGACTTCGTTTAGCTCTTGAAACAGGCAAAAGGAACGTAGTAGCAGCAAAACTACGGGCGGCGGCTAATGCTTTTTCTGTTGACTCGTGGGTTAGATGGCTGAGCAAGGGTAAGATAGGAAGCTAACTAGCTTGTCTATGCTTCCACGTTGTTTAATGTGTTCATTGCCTAGTATAAGTTGGCATCAGGCTATTTATCACTTCAATTTGATCTCTAGGCATCGTGAAATATCGGGATTCTATAAGTTAAAGTCTTGCTTTTGACCTCTGGAAATATATGGGTTAGAGAACTCTAAAGAATGGCATGATTTAAAACTGCCACTGACTATAATATAATTAGGGTTTGGAAACAGGCAGCTGATGGAAGTGGCACCCCATATAGCAGATAAAGCCCTGGAATATTCTTCGGTTACTGGCATATTGGCTCTTAAACGGGGACTATCCTCGCTGGCATTATGTGTGTATATTCTAGCTTAACCTTGGAAACCCGAGACAGGGCGAAAGAAACCGGCACTCCGCGTTTTTTACCGTCGCTAGTCCATAAAACAATAAAACATTCCCCCTTCTCGTGTGCCTGTTATCCGTCATTTCACACTTTAGCCTTGCTATGTTCAATACTGGACTAACTCGTGCCGATATTGCATCGCATACAGTGTACATACATTGTATACACATGTACTACTACAAACTATCGGTAGTCTTTGTCGTTAGTGCTACCTAATCGGCTACTATTCGAACATAATGATAATTGGACATCTGGCAGTAGTAAGCAGTATTTTTCTTATAATACCTATGGAATGAAGACCAGCCTCATATACAGGTCATATTTCTGTCGTGTTGGGCCATCATTGGACCATTCCATTTCTTAAACCGCATGCACGTTTCCTATAATATGTCTCTATTGTATGGTAGGCGTCGTTTCGCTGTTTACATGGTGGAAGTATTGAGCCAGTAAAGATCTCTATATACGAAACTGTCTTATTCCTAATTTGGTTGAAACATGTCTATCGATTCTTCTAGCCTCTATCATAGGCTGGACGTATTCTAGTATATTATGGTACGATATTATAGCTTGATAGAAAGGTAATTGTTATTATGGATTATACATAATCTACATATACATGCGGACATACCAGATTTCGGGTTGGAAACTGGAACACATCAACTTATCTTGGCTTGACTGAATACTACTGTAGGAAGTAGAGTGATACTAGTCTGACTTTGACGGCGGTGAAGCCTTGCTAGCCATGTACAAATATAATGTAAGATGAAATCTCTATCTGCTCTCATTGCTTATTAGTAGCTAACCCCAAAAAAGAGCAGTTCTATGCTAGCGAGAACTGGCATGCTTGAGCACATTCAGCTATGTCAGCTATGATGTGGTTCTACATGAAGCTCTGGGCATTGTGTGGTACTTGTACAGTTATCTATTATGGCTTTGCATATACATTTCTCTCGCACTTCCCCTCATTTCATTCTATCCTTGCAACCGCATAATAGATATGGTGTACTGGGGAATATCTACTATTATGTCATGTGTCAACTAACAGCACTTTAAACTGCTTGATTCATGGTGTTAACTGCTGTGTAAATGAAAGAGATGATGTTGATGCGTTAGTTGTGATAGTCAGTTTGCCGCACTATTTATAACAATCCATAGTCTCACTCTTGTGAACAATAGAACAGAGCTATAAGCAGTACAAAAGAAAAAAGCTGACAATCCTGATTTTTGCCGCTAAATATGGCCGGGGCGCTATCGCATAGGTGACTAAGAAGAAATATGGTTGATTGGGCCATGTCTTGTCAGGACAAAGAATAGCCAAGAGCAATTTTATTTTATTTCAAGGGTCCTATCATTCTGCATATTCTGATTGTCCCCTCTACTTTGCTTACTCAGGCGGAATGTGCCCCTCCATACAACTTATGTAGAGAAAGTATCCGGTTAATCCATAGATGGCTGCAGACTCAATATCTCACGCCTGTTGCCGAGGAATACATTTTTTGTAAGACTGTGGCTGAATTTTCTCTGTATCACTCAAGATATCCTCTCTTCTTCTTTTTTTTTCCTACGTACTAGTTGTTCCCTGGCCAACGCTAACGCCATTTCTCAAGTCTGTGTAGCTTGGAGATGTTAATACTGTTGTTGCTAGCAAAATATGCGAGCCATATTGAAAGAAGAAGCGGGGCCAAGCTTGTTTACATCTTTGCCTTCTAACTCAATTCCTTGGCTGGTTTAGAACGAGACAGAAAATATATGTGGCGTTGCGTGTGGCGCTGTCAACCCCACTCAACAACAACATTCCATTCCTCTTGCTTTTTTGCATTACTTTATGTAGTTTATAATTGCCTGTCCCCCAAAAGACCCCGAGCGTAACCCTACCTCGTTCGTCTCTGCATCTTGCTATGGCTAGACTCTATCCATATCTCACTAGCTGCGATCGCTTTGCCGTTCTGGACCCCGCAGCAGCATCTGGACTTTGCGACTAAGCTTGTGCTTATGCAAAACTCAAGTAGCTTCGCATGCATGGATTCATGTCATGTGCACTCATTTCACTGGTACTTGTTTTCTACTATGTTCTCATGCCTTCTTGCTGCTCTGAAAGAAGTAACAAAAACCTAAGATGAAATTTCGTCGCAAATGCTGTGGCTCACGATGGGTGACCAAGATCCCTCCGAAATCCTGTCTCGCGGAACACTCGTCAGCTGGCCTAGAAATGGGGCAAGATCCCACAAGAATTTCCTAGGAGAGACCTGTATCTTTGCTTGACTGTACATGCAGATATACTTCTTTTCTTTCACGGTACACTAAACCATATCCCAATAATCTGGGTTGTGAGATCGATCACCATGAGGAACACTTACACGGATATACATATCTGTATGTATTTGTACTATACAGTAGTGACTGACACGGTCACTCGACGGGCTCTTGTGCTCTTTATTGTTGCGTCAACTTATGGAACAAATACTACTCTAACTATTAGCATCGAACACTAGCCGGTCTACAATACTTAATCTCGTGCTGTACCGAGAGCCGACTATATCAATAATTGCCTGTATTTGTTGTTCATTGCTGCCGCTGAACCAAACAAAGGTTATGCCTGTGGCCATGGTTTATGGTGGTAGAAGTAAAAAAAAAAATATATATATATATCATACAAACTATATCGTGATGTATAAGGCCCTTGTTGTTGTGGCTCTTGTTGGGCAAAGGAAAACTAACTGTTTCTGCCCTCGGGAATTTCAAATGAAGCAAAAGAATGCCGTCATTAGCGATTTATCGCCACAAATGCTGCCTATTTTTTCCCTCCTTGATGTGCTTGAATAAAACTGTTGAACCACTATCGTCAACGCTACCCCTAGCCTGGTCTGAAAAAAACGGTTCTGGGGCTTAGTTAGGCTTTCTGGGATTATTCTATAGCCCAGTCAGTAGCAGAAGCCAAATCACAACCGGCGTCATCCATCTCCCCAATGAAAGAAAAAGAAGAAAAAAAAAAGACTGCCAAATACAAAATTAGCCATTGATAGCACATGAAATAACCGCACTGACCTGCCATTCCTTAGCCGGGCCTCAACTTTCAATGAGGTGAGGGCGACTTGGCAGTTTCTCCCTTTAGCGCTGGTCTCCAGTCTGCCTTCGACTGTGCTAACATTGGTTGGGCACTTGGGTGAGTATCTAGTATAAACTAAAATGACGACCCGTAGTTGGGCATCAAGAAGCCACCCACCGAATCAGGGTAGAATATAATCACAGGATCACAACACTCCACGCCCCTTCCTAGATACTACCATTCCGATAGTATCCTTGATTCACCGATTCCAACCCTACTAACAAGAATATAACTCACTTCTAGGCGTGATCTAATAACTTGTACGTGCCATGAAAGCATCAATGTGCTACATATTACTATAGAAGAGTGTTGCGATGCTAGCTTTCATAAGGCAAGTAGGGCGAATCTGGCATCGTTAATATAACGATGTTGCTATCATCATTGCAACACCATAAATGTATGTGTAGTGCAAGCAAAATAGTTTTATACTGAACAAACCGAGAATCTTGAACAAATATAAGCTGCTACATGAATCCCTGTCAGGCTAAAGACTAGGTTGTCGGCTTGTTGTAACATGTTATTTCAATATTGCCATCGAGTTGATACTACACGCCCCTACATGAAGTTGTGTAGGCAGATTTTATACATGCGACTGTAAGAAAATGAAATTCTTGTGCATACATGTCAGACGGTAAGCTTGATATCCTCTATGGAACTCTGTGGTACATAAGATCTATATAAACAAAGATAATGAAAGTAGAATTACAAAACATATTTTATCACCTGCTCTGCTTTCACTACAACTAGCTTACATGCATAACCAGTGCCCCGTTTCCTTTGAGTTCTGCTTCTCCTTCCACCACAACTATATCTAGGTAGTATACTTTGTGCATAGTTTTATATGTATCTGATAGTAGCATTACTGACTGGTTCGAGGTAGCAATATGTGACTGTCTATATTACAGCTGAGCGGCCTGTGGTTTAGACTTACATTCTGGAACACTGGAAAGAAAAGTCTAGCCCGCTCAATCATTGTACATGCTTTCATTCGATTTTGGTCTAGCTCTCTGATCAACGCTGGACAATTTCCTTTTCTACCACACACTCGAGCAAAATTGCCACTTAACTAGTACTCCATTACTGCATATACAAGTTGTCGGCGATTCTGGGCATTGAGGCAGAATTGTAGATTATATGTACACACAGTTGCGTTTGTTCTAAGCGTTTTTGCTCAATGCGACCAAAACCAACCCTTGTTGGTACATAAGGCACGCTTTTGTTGCAAAAATGAGGCTATCATTCATGAATAAATCACACATACAGATACAGATAGGCACTGCTAATATGCACCACGTATATGTAAGAAGATGTGCTTGTATGTACATATGTACATAGTATTCAAGCAGTGAAGCCGCAGCATTTTGATCTTAGACTCTAATCACAAATGTCGGTGAGATTTGACCACCTCATCTAGTCCACCTGCATGCTGCATATAAAGCTTTAGGACAACGCAATCAAGCAATACCCGGCCATCTGAATTTTCGGCTTTTCTTAAGTCTACAAGAAAATCTACTCTATTTTCTACTAGTTTGGTACAAAGCAAAACCAGAAAATAAAATTAATCAAGTGATCAATAGCATAGTTTTATGACTACAAAGGTAAGCATCTAGATGTCTAGTAATATACACGATACTCCACAAACTGGAGAAACTAACCTCAAAAAGTGACGATAAGGAAGAAGCAAAGGACTCGAAAACAGGTATCGTCACTTCATGCACATATGTATTACGCAGTTGTCGGTTGATTCTTGCTGATAAACGAAAAAAAAAAAAGACCGAAAATAGAGCAGCCAGATACCCCCCGGTATAGATCTTGGCCCTTGGATGGCTGCAAATAAGGGCCCAGGCCCTGTTCGTCTTCGGCTCGAAGAACCTCATGTGCCTTAGCATATTGAAGCGACCTACTCAAGCGATATGCGTGTATAACCTACATACATAGTGCATTCTCAGTTGTATCAGTATTAGTATAGCTCTCCAAGTCCTCTTCGTATATTGAATTATAATGTATCATGTATGTACGTACAACACATACCACAACTATATCTGTATAGTACACACCCTCTCCTCTTCCCCCTTGCCTTCCTCCTACCGTAACCGAGTCGAGTAGTTAGTTCTTCCTGTCTATTGTCCCAAACCGTTGGTCTCCGCTCCGCATACTTGTCGGGCTTATAAAGATTCCATGATTTGATGCATTTACGGGCTTATTACTTAGTAATTATGAACATATATGTGTATATGAGAGTCCTTACTAACAGAACAAGAGAAATCTGCCATATCTTGTCTGATTATAAGCTGGCCATGACCCTATATTTCTAATACAAGAAGTCAACCCTCAAAGTAAGCCCTGTTTTCTAGGACTTGTCTGTATGCCCATTAGAAATGATATGATCCGTCTTAGAAATAAGCTCCACATTAGGCTCTAATAAGACATGGACACGCATAGAATTGGTTCAAATCACCAAGCCATATCATCGCATTTTTTCCAGTAAGGATAGAGGAGCCGCTAGGCTTAGATATCACCATGAAGAATTTTCACGTACATTGGTTTAGGCCTCCAAGGAACTCTTCGTCGTATATTTCATCACTACTAATCAAGGCTGCTCCTCTTACACGTAAGCTCGCCTTTTCTTGCACTTATCTGATGGGCCGTGATTATATAGTCGGTCGTTCTATGTAGGATGAATGCCCTTTGAAGCGAGCTTTCAAAAACAGCCCTATATAAGGCTGCTTGAACTGCTACCACTCCGCGATTTCACGGGCCTTGGTCCGGAAGTATTGATGCCCAGTATCTGCTCCATCGTCACAGGCAACTGACAATATTATGTTAGCCCAATCACTGCATGTTACTTTCAACTCATAAATGTCGTCTAGAAACCTGATTATGTATGATTGGTAGTAATGTTCGTTCCTTTGATCCATTATGTTATATACCGGTATGTACGCCTAAAGAGCATTTTGATATATATCCTCTTGTTGTTTCACCAATGATGATTGTGTCTCAATGGTTGTTCAGAGGCGTTTGTATATCTTGTTAAAGCCCAATGGCTAGTCTCCTCCAAAACACCATCACATACATCCCTGATATCCAGCCTAACATGATAACAATCTATATACGTCATACAACTAACAAGTCCGTTATCCGGCCGAGGCTATCTGGCAGGTGCTAGAGGGAGATGGTTACAAGAGAGAGCCTGACGTACATACACACCCTCGCATTCTGGGCTGAAATCTATCCGTGGATCTACATCAGCCATCGGTGCACCGCAACTAACAACCCATCACCTGACCTGCTTCGACTCCGATGCATCAAGCAAAGCTTTAGCTGCGTCTATCTCATTAGGATTGTAGCCCTTCCAGGCAGATTCGCCAGCCTTAAATCGACGCACTATCTCAACGAGTTTGCCCATAGCTGCCTCATTGAGTGCAACAATGGTTTTAGGATCTGCGATTTCTAGAGGTTCATCCTTCTTGGCAGCCTTGAGGTCTACTGGGTTCTTTATCAGATAGCTCGTAACCTGTTTAATGTTTTAGTTATGAAAATCCAAATCAAATATGTCCAGACTATGAAAGCTTTCATGTTTGAACTTACTGTTACAAGGCCATAGTAGCCACGGAGGTAGTTGTCACACAACTCGATGCTACGGCAAAACCGTTTGACTGACTCAGCAAGATACTTGGAAGCAGTAGCTACTTCGATGCCTTTAGCTGTCGCGCCCATGAATAGGATCTCTCCTAGTCGGGCATACATCTATGATACAACGATTAGCAAAACAGAGTAAATTTACAACAGACTCGTATGAATTAGATTACATTCCAGGCATTAGGTGCTAATATGAGAACCTCTTCTAGGGCGTAGATAGCTTGAGAATAGAGTCCTTGTGAAACGTAAAGATCTGAAAGTTCGGCCCATGCTTCAGCATCTGTGGGCATGATCTTTAAAAGCTCATTGAGATATGCGATCGCCTCAGAGGCACGGCCTATTGACCGAGCCAAGGCAATTCTTCGTTTGGCAATGGGCTAAAGCAGTATGATATTAGTCTACGATTGACATGGTGCTTTTGGTATCATGATACATACAATGTTCAGGCTTACACCCTGTGTTGAAATGAGGATTTCAAGGTATTCATCCATGATTTTTTCAAGCTGTGCGTTCGTAGTAGCTTCCGATTCCTTGACTAAACCCTTTAAAGCCATGATTCTTTCGTTATCATCGCCGAAACGTTCGACTAGACGCTCTAGTATCTTTTGTGCCGACTTGTCGTCTCCCGTGCGTAGACAGGCTACCAATATGTTTTCATATGCAATCCAAGTCTCGGGAGTCTCTGTCAACCCGAGAATAGCGGCTAGTGGCGATGATGAGTATGCTTTGGGGTTGCTTAATAGAAACTTGGGCGCCTGTTGGGCCAGCTTCGATATGTCTTCATGGGACAAAAGGCCATTCGGCCACACTAATGATGGAGCCATCTATGATTATATGTGGATATGTATGGTGGAAAAGAAACTAGAAGAAACAACGTGTCTATTCAATAACTTTCGATGAGTCAAGAATTCGGTGAAAAAAAAATGAGATTATGGGTGAATTCGTGAAATTATAGCCAGCGATTATCGTCGTTTTGCACTCGAAGCTTACCGAACAGGACAGCTTCAGCTTCCCGACCAGCTTGCTTCTGATAGGTTGAAAGCTAAACTGTCGTCAACCCAGCGAAAGCAAGACATATTTGCCGATAATCAACCGGTAATCAATGAGCCCCACTACATCCCCCACTTTTAAGAAATCGCAAAGTCTTTAAAAGCCGGCGCACATGAATTTTTTTTCTTGACTTTTACATCTTCCTTCTTTTCTATTCTCGATCTCTCCCTTCTCACTTCTTGATAGTTCTTGATTTTCTTCTTCTCTTAATTGAGAAGACTCAAGCCATGAACTCTGGAAGATCGACTCTCTTCTTGCTTCCAAGATGAGCACTCCGGCGCCTGTTGAGGAAACTAAAGTTCCCGCCAATGCTACCAGCCTCGAGGCTGCGGCTGCGGCTCTGAGCCTTGATAGCTCTCCATTCACCATCTCGGCTCCCGTCACTGAAGATGTCAAGTCTGCTGTCACTGAGACCTCTGTTGTTGATGCCTCATCTGAAAAGAAGGCCTCGCCGGCCGAGGGCGAGACTGCCCAAGTCCCCCCTCATCGATCACACGATCCCAACAACAACCTCAAGCGCAGCGATCCATTCCAGTTTGGAAGCCGCTATTTGAACGAAGGAGATGATATCTTCGAGTTCAACGCCTGGGACCACGTCGAGACTGATGATACCTACAAAGAGTATGCTGAAGGGCAAATCGAAAAGCAACGTCAGTCTCCGGTCTCAGACTTCGATAAGCGTAAGTTCTCTTCATTCACCACTACACTTAGAATTTCTCTTTCCCACTTTGATGTGTGATGATTTCACAAATATAGCATAGTTCATCTGATATAAAATGATGACAACTGCACCTTTTAGTCTTTCGCTCCCATCTGACTCTTCATCAATCCCCTCCCATCTTTGACTAAACCGCTGTTTGTTGAGAATCATCTGGCTAACAACTCGCTCAGAAAGATTCAACAATGACCCTGCAAAGTGGTGGAACTTGTTCTACAAGAACAACACTGCCAACTTCTTCAAGGATCGCAAGTGGCTTCGCCAGGAGTTTCCTATACTTTCCGAAGTGATTCAAGAAAATGCCGGCCCCAAGGTCGTGCTTGAGATTGGTGCTGGCGCTGGAAACACCGCCTTCCCTCTTCTTGCTGCCAATGAGAACAAATCGCTTCGTATTCACGCCTGTGATTTCTCTAAGAAGGCCGTCGAGGTTATGCGCTCTCAGCCCGCCTATGATACCGCTCACATGCAGGCTGATGTGTGGGATGCCGCGGGTGATGAATTCCCGCCTGGCCTAGAAGAGAACAGCGTCGATGTTGCTGTACTCATCTTCATCTTCTCTGCCCTATCACCTTCCCAATGGGCCAAGGCTGTCGACAATGTTAGTCGTTTAGTCAAACCCAGTGGCCACGTATGCTTCCGCGATTATGGACGTGGAGATTTGGCCCAGGTTCGTTTCCGTAAAGGACGCTACATGGAAGAAAACTTTTATGTGCGCGGTGATGGCACTCGTGTCTACTTTTTCGAGGTTCAAGAGCTAGAGAAGATCTGGGGCGAGACGTTCAAAATGGATAATCTTGCTGTTGATAACCGGTTAATTATCAACCGCGCTAGTAAACAAAAGATGTACCGATCCTGGATCCAGGGTCGGTTCACAAGAAAATAATAAATAAGACGGTATCAACCAAAGACATTCGCTTAATATCTATTATGTGACAATGATAACTATGTGTATGTATAAATATGAGCATGTATCATCATTGTCTATGGGCTTTTCATGATGTATCACAAGTACCATCGCAAGTAGAGCCTAAGACTTTCTAACTATCACCATGTTTTGAAGGCACCATGAAGCTCTCTGGGGAGGCTGAACGGCTTCCATCAACTAGTAGCAACTCTCTCAAGCTATCCAACTCAGAATCTGAGATGCCGGCCTTTCTCAAGAAGTTATGCACACCACCGTGCTTTTCTTGGAAGTACTCGGCCATAGCCTCAACCATGTCTTTAGCTGTTCGTGCAAACTCGTCAGTGAAGCCATGCTGTGTTAGTTTTGCAAGATTTTCAGCACGCTCGGTCGTGATCTCTTGGTCTGAAAGCCGATAGTCGCCGTCGATAGCGGCCAAAGGGCAGCCAATAGCCAAGAGTAAGATAATTATTACTAGACCAGTACGATCTTTGCCTTGGGCGCAGTGGACGAGAATTGGCGTCGCATCAGTAGCTAGTAAAGATCGTACCGACTAAAGAGATGAGCTGTCAGATATCGAAGTCAACACAACTTATTGGAGTGGGTGGGTTGCATACTGCGGCGATCTCAGGTCTAGAATAATCTAGACCATGGATTGTAAGACGAGTTAAGCCCCAAGGGACCAAAACCTTACGGGCAATAAACTCTTTGGCTTGCATAGAGCCACCAGTTAATACAGCCCATATCAATTGTCTACGGTGTATTACAAACCAAGGGTTAACGAGCCGCGTTTAGGGTTATATCAAGGACGCAACAAAAGCGATACCTTCGAATAGTTGGTGGTTCCAAGGGATAATAATAACTTACAGAATTTCCAGAAATGAAAGCTGAAGCAGAATCTGCACTTGATGCCATCGTGACGGCATACGTACGTTTACGTATTTCACGTCCTGGATCTTTGATGGTAGATTATCTGTTCTTGGTACGATTTCGGATCTGGCAGCATAGAGAGAGTGTTAACCTAGACCTGTGAAAAAAGTATGAATACTACAGAGGCTTACCGAGAACGTAAGTCTAGGACAGTGCTTATGCCGAATGTCTCAGCTATAAGAACACGATCTTCGGGGGTAGCATCATCTATGGAGTTTAAGAATTAGTATGTCTATCTATTTACCAGATCTACATATAATTATAAGCACTCTGCAAAATGATACTACATACCTAATCTGGCAGATCGATACAGGACTCCCTCACGGAGAAATCTATATATTAGATGATTAGCGTTGGTGGTTGGTACATGGAGATGAATAGCCGGAATAGGTCTATTTGCAAAAGATAAACGCAAGCAGATGAGAAAAGGAACGGCGGAAAAGGTCAAGGAAAGGCCTAGTGAGTTCAACCATGGTCGGATTTGGAAGCGAGAAGTTCATACGGTTTGCCTAGGTAGTTGTTTACTGAGTGAGCCACGTCACGAAAGTTTAAAATCGACTCGGGCGTCCGAATGTCTTGTAGCGTGACGGCCGATGAAGCAAATGAATTCGCCATGATTTCTTTGATATACAGATAGTCAATGTGAGGCGGTCAATAGATACCAAATTGAGTCGCAGAGAAGAAAAGAGAAGAGGCCTTGAGTTTCGAGTCTGAGAGTCATCGAGCTCAGTCTGCAAAAAGTCTTCAAAGACTGAAATGGCTTCCTGATTATATATATCGGTGGTTTGCCCAGCATAGGGATATAATTCAGGACAAGCAAGGCTCTTCAAAGTGTAAGGTAAAGAAATGTAAGAAGGACAAGGAGGGTTTGTGAAATAAAGAAAAGATTTTTATCACAAATAACTCAAGGCAATCAATCGCGTGGGTAGTTATCAATAAACACTTTTCGTCGATACGGATAACTTTGGGACGAAGATATCAATTACAAGAACATGTCAAGATGTTATAATGCGATTTTTTTTCATTATTCTCGGTATTTACTACTTTTCTGACCGAGAGCAAGACTTCTTAACGAGCCAAGCTGACCGAGTTATTGCGAAACAGAAAAACGACGCATCAAAGCACATTTATCACCCAACTTTGCCGGACGATGAAACTTGGAAAAGGCTTGAGAGGGGACAACAATCACTTGTATATTGCATTTGATTAACGCGATTCAGTACCGAAATAACAGCAATTATCTATACAATTAGATTTTCCTCCGCAAATCATTCAAAATTTCAAGATCGACAAAATCTGAGGCCATCATGAAGCAATAGACCCTAGACAATACATACCCTAACGATCCACCGACTTTCAATTCATGAGAACCTTTTCTGTTTTAATTCACATCGCATGAGGAAACTTTGCTTCACTAGAACTACACGATATAGAACATAAATGACGGCATTAGAATCGTCAGTAGCGGGAAAACTCCGCTTGCGGTGTCCGGTTTGGCAGCGGGATGAGTCGGCTTACTAAGCGGCCTCTTCCAAGAAGCTAATGATAGCACATTGCACTAAAAGTGACGTCAGGCAGGACCAAGCTAGAGGGTCTAATCGAGAACGAAGTCTGTTAATCGGGGAGCTGACAACTACATGTATGCTTCGACGAACGACATCCGCCGTTTTAGTACTAGCCTCGATGACGCTGTACTCATACCCTCTTCGACTTTACCGCAAAAAGCTTGTTCCAAGACCCGAGCAGATAGGGACTTGAAGAGGCGGACCTGGCTTGCTCGGCACTTTCTGAAGTAGATTTCGCCTCTGGGATGAGCTCCTGAGGCATTAGTACATAGTTGGACATGAAAGCGACTTAGTCTCCAAAGCTTAATGTAACGTTTATAGGCCCAACTGTAGGTATCTATATTTGGGACAAGATGTACCATGTGCAGAATCCAGAAGCTCAGCAGATTGCCCAGCGAGCAAGCTTTGCCTAGGAAAAGAAAGAAATCTTTCCTCCTGTGAAGAATTCTAAAGCACCTCTGCTTTTCCCACTTCTTTTACTCTTGCAAACTACGTCGAGCTCACCAACGATTGTAAATCGTGAACCTCGAGTTGTTGCTGCCTAAGCCAGATCAAACTACATCTCACGCCAAACAAACCTTATCTCATTATCACGTGAATAGGGACCTATGGCTACACGTAAGTCTAACATAATATAGAGAAGCAAATGCTGTTGCAACTAGCTAACAAACTTCTATCTGATAGCCCAAATCAAGAAGGCCCAGGCCTTCACCGGCGCTGGTGTCACATCTGACCATTGTGCTGCTGCCGCACAACATGGCTGGGCAAACTACAAGTCGCCAGAAGCTTACCGCTCGACTTCGGACTTTTCTATGACTGCTGCTACGTTGGTACTGAGCCGTTCTGGTACTCCGCGTTCCGCTACGCCCATCAATAGCAATAGCGCTGCTGCTGCTAAGTCCGTCACCTTTGGTTCTATCAGTGACACTGTGTCTCCTTTACGTTCGACTCCTAGCCAGCGTCAGAGCATCATTAGCACTGCCGGCATTGCCTCTGATGGCAAGGACAAGGACGATTGGTCCATGTCGGCCGCTCGTGGTGCGCTGGAGAAGTCTTTCATCAAGCCGCGCTCGGAGCAGCCCAAGAAGCAGCAGAAGAAGCAGAAGGCTCCTGCAGTCTCCGAGAATGCTCTTAGCGCCGCCATAGTTGCCCACGCGCCGTACTCGGGTAGTGCTCTACGTAGCAGCTCGTCGTCAGGTGGTGCGTCTTCGGGCTTTTCGTCACTTCCGCGTAGCATGTACTCCGCCTCAGCTCTCAGCAGCAGCGGTATCGACGAAGACAAACTGCACCATGATCAGCTACATGCCTCCGCTGTTGCTATCGCCCAGCAGATGTTCGCTGCTCAGCAGAACGGCGGCAGCGGCAGTGGCGTCACCAGCAGCACCTATAAGACCCCGCAAGACTCTCTGCACGACAAGGCCTGGAAGCTCGCACAGGAGCGTCTGGCGCAGATGAATGACGGCTCGACAACTGTCCGTGATAGTCAGCAGTATTACATTGCCAAGGACCGTTCGGGCGGTCGCAAGTTCTCGCGTCTAGGCCAACACAACAACGACGCTGGTTCAAACAGCGAAGCTGAAGAGGCCGACGGTGATGAAGAAGGCCATGGCCGCTCCATCTTTACTAAGAAGCTCTCTGACTCGCAGTTGCGCCAGCGACAGATAGAGCGTGACACCCTGATGGCTGCCGCGCGCCGTAATGTTCAGAACACACTGGCTGATATCGACGAGGAGACTATGGGCTCGACGGGCCGACTACGGCCACGCCATGTGACCGCATGGGAGGCCAAGAAGCAGAAGAAGGCCGCGGACCAGCCTCGTCGCCCTATCGACCTAGACAGCAACGAACCGCTACCATCAAACGACCAGTACAACATTGGCGGTGGTGTTCTAGTGCCCAAGGATGATGTCACGGCCCTGGCCAACCGCAACTTGGAGCCTCTTTTCACCGAAAATCGCGAGACTGCTCGTGCAGAGCGTGAGCGCAAGGACAAGCTGCGCGCCGAGGAGGAGGCGCGTAAGAAGGAGGCCAGCGACGATAAGGCACGCAAGAGCAAACTTAGCGAGATTGGCAGCATCTTCAGCAGCAAGAAGAAGAGTGAGGAGAAGCAGGCCAAGAAGGAAGAGAAAGAAAAGCTCAAGGAGCAGAAGCGTCAAGAAAAGGCTCAGCAACAGAACGAAAAGGCCGAGAAGAAGGCTGCCGGTGAGGCTATCAAGCTGACTGTTGCCGGTGCTGCCGTTGGTGCTTTGGCTACAGATGCGACTAACAAGGTAGTCGAGGATCTCCCTGCCAAAGCCCGCGCTAATGACGCCGCCGAAGTTGCCGATGCCGCCGAGCAGGCCGACGCTACCAAGAAGGCTGAGGACAAAGCTATTGCCAGCCAGGTGGGAGCCTTCGATGCCATCTCGCCGCCTACGTCACAGGAAGAGGCGGATGAGGATCTAGCCATGTCGTCGACCGTGTCGCCTGACGAGCTTAACGATTTCCCCGCCATTCCTGGTGCTGGCTTGTCGCCTATTAGCGAGACTTCGATGCCGGAAGACTCTTTCCCTGTTGGCCCTGATCCTGCAAAGAACGTGACCGTTCCGCCCGGCGCTGCCATTGTTGGCGTCGGATACGATCGCCCGCAATCCTCTGGTCACAAGGGTCTTGATATCGACAATGAGAACCCCCGCCAGTCCGTAATCGATGCGTCTACCGGTGTGCCCATTCATCCGCTAAAGTCAAACCCCGCCATCGTCGGAGTTGATGTCCCTGAGCAGTCTGAGAAGGATACCGCCGAGTCTGCCCAAGCTCCTCCGGCTGCCGTTGGTGCCGTCGGTGGTGGCCTGAACAACTCGGCCCTCCAGCGTGACCGTGTCGCCACTTTCGGAACCCCTGTCCATCACGAAGACGCACCAATTCACGAAGAAGGCTTTGAGAGTATTCCGTACAGTTCTCTGGAGGCCCGTGATGCGCGCCGTGAGGCTTCGCTGGAACGTGAGCGCCAGACTTTGATCAACTCTGAGTCGCAGTCATACCTGACCGAGCGCCGCCGACAGGCTTTCCGTGATGGCGTCGAGATTCCGCCCGAGAGTGAAGCGTCGCCTGCTGGTCGCGTGCGTAGCTGGTTCCGCTCGCATGTGCGTTCGCGCAGAGATATCACCCAGGCCGGAACTCTAGACAACAGCGACATGCTTGTTCCCTCGAGCGATCCTATCGAACATGGCTTTTCCGATGGCGTGAGCCATGTCCCTACTGTTGCGCCTGCTGGAGATACGACTAGAGTTTCTTCGGGTGCTCCAGTTGGCCTTGGAGATACAGTTTCTGAGGCTGCTTCGGATAGTAAGAACGCCAATAAGAAAAAGCGCTCGAGCTTTCTGGGCAAGCTAACTGGTACTGAGAAGAAGACCGACGAAAAGCGTGAGTTTGTTCGTGAGGCTGATGACGGCCGTCCCATCCCAAGCCATCTCAAAGCCAACGGACACTCTGCCGGTGATTTCGAGGAAGCCGATGATAGACCAAGTCGCTTCAAGGAAATCATTCCTTAGATAGGTTGTTTTGTTTTTGATTTTACCCTGTTAGACCGTTATTTTGTCTTAACTCCCTAAGTTGAATCTCTTCGGCGATATCCAGATATCCAGAGATCATGGTTGACGATACGTGATCGTCGCTAGATCCTCAGAGTCAAGAGTGAGGCTATTCTTGTGCTACCTTCTACTTATGAGTTAATTTAATACTATGCTGTTTAATTCCGACTCAACGTCACTGCATGTCTGTCTTGATCCTGTGCTATGTTCACTGAATCCTTTTCATGGCATCTTTTGCCGACTGATCGTTTGCAATTTGAATCACGATATCCTGAACTTTAGTGTAGTGTTTACTTCATTATACGTCATGAGCGGTCTCGCTATGGACCTGTATGTTGTGTGTATCTCATCTTCCTCTCTCTCTTTAGCTGTACTAGAACCCTAACCCTTCACTGGATACCGTGGTCTGCCCTTAATCCTTCTTGAGAGGCAGTATCGTCTCACGAATGCCATCTTTAGTGATGACCATCATTTGTAGGCCATCACCAACCTCGATATGTCTCTCGACGGCACCGTCGAAGGCATCCTTGACTAGGCGTTCGACATCGTCAAGCGGTAGAGGCTTGCGCTCACGCTCTTGTAGCGCATGGCCAATGCCACTGCCAGGCACGTACTGATTCTTGAAGTTGACCTGGTTGTCCAAGAAAGGCATGATCAGGGAGCCTGCCGCACCCCCGGCACGGCACTGCTCACGCTCGTATGAGCCAACAGGATCGTATGAATAGACAGCACCGACACCGTCCTCGTCCAGACCAGCTAGAATGGCATGGGTGTAGTAGGGGAAGAAACGCTTCTGATACAGAATAGTTGACAGACGCTTCGCACAGGCATTGACTGTCATGGGCTTGCCGTGGCGGTAGCGGTACATCTTGCAAACCATGTCGAGACGGTCGCACAGTGCGGCGCCATCAGCAGCGTAGCCAACCACGGTCAGCACCATGGTAGCATCGTCTTGGGAGGCAGTGGTGCCGCCAATACGGAAAACCTTGGGGTGCATCCGCGAGTTGATGTTGTAGCCGGCCGTGTGTCGAGTATCGCCGGCCACAATGGCAAAGTCAGCGCCGGAAATAGCCAGGGTAGTGCCGCCGTTGTCGGTATAGCTAGACAAGCACAGAAAACTGATGTCAGAAGGAAAAGTCTAGAGGAACTTGGAACGGTGCAGATGCTTACGGGTAGAAGCCATGGCGCTGGCGGGGGCCATCGTTGGCCTTCTGAGGGACGTCAGAGAACGAGTAGTTGGGCCCGTTCAGGACCGGGTTCTGGCTGAACATGGCGGACATGATGGTAGATAAACCGCGGTTCCGGTTGGAGTATCAATAGCGTGATGGGTCAATGGCACTAGAAAGTCAAAAACGGCGGGACTGTTAGTGATGAATGTGAATTATCGAAGAAACGTGAAGCTATAGAGTGAACAAACAAAGCTCGATCAAGCCTCTAAGCAGCCAGGAAGTCAAGCTCTCTATAGTTACGGATTGCGTTGGCGGCTGGCAGCCTTACTAGGCCGTTGACGTTTGACTGTTACCTCTGCCGTGCTTGCCAGCTGTCTGCCAGCTGTCTCACAGTGGCCATGCGTAAGTGGTGGGGTTTCGCTTCCCTTTCCCTTGTAAAAGCGCAGGAACAAGCTACTTGGCCCAAAAGGGGAAGCACCTAGATTGCCAACTAGGGAAGGAACCTACTGTCGTCACTCTGGCATTCCTTCCTTTTTTTCGCATCGCAGCGCACAACATTTTGTACTTGAGGACGATCATCGATCACAACATTTATTTTTATACAGCGCGGTCTTTTCTTTTTTGTTTTTGTGCCTCTTTTTTCTTCGTTTAGTTCGTCCCTCTTACTTTCAAAAATAACATAGAAATCGGCATCTTCAGTTCTAAAAAGCCTAGCAATAGCCATGGTCCGCGATATCCGTCAGCGCGCTCTCGACAAGATTGCGGCTCTGGCTGCGGCCAACTCGTACTCTTCCTATGAGCGCTCCGATCTCGACCGCCTTTGTGGCGGCTGCTCGACTATGGCTCGCTCTAAGGAGACGCCCAATGGCCATGGCCAAAGCATTCGTAGCACTGGCGCCGCTTCAGGCACGGCCAAAGCTCTGATGGTGTGTATATACAAATGTCCGGTATATAGGCCGGCCGTAGCCAAATTCCCGAGCTAACCAATCATCGATTTCTAGACTATCCGCGAATTTGAAGTCCTCATCTCTTTGTGCAAGGCGGCTCCTAGCATTCGTTCCGCCCAGAACGCTCAGCGTCTCGCCTATCAGCTGACCCCCTACATCCAGGAGGCTCACTTACAACTCTATGCGCCATCTCCCTATTTCCGTAAGGTCGAGCCTTCGCCTACCGAGGCTCTGGCCTTCAGCGTCTCGTCGGCCCTCCTACATCTCGGAAAGGCCTACCCCGAGCTTCACGAGAAGATTAGTGATAGCCTCTGGGCCTATCTAGGCTCATGCGCTACTGCCGCCGAGAAGATTGAGCCTCCTCAGGACGATGACGAGCCAAACCTGGACGATGCCATACGCACTGCTACCATTGCAGTGTCTTTACTCGGCTTTCTCGAGGCGGCTTCGTCTCAGGCTGACTTCTGGCGTGCAGGCAGTCGTCTAGAGCTAGTACAGCAGGTTCGCAAGCTGCTTTCGGAGCGTTTCCTCGTGGCTATGGAGACCGCCTTCTCTACTTTACGTAATGCTCCTACTGGCGATCGTGTAGTCAAGGAGTGGAAGCGCTACCTGAAACACTATACTCTAGCTGGACGTCCGCTAAGCTCCATGTTGGTCCAGCGGAGCTTTACATGGCTTTTAGTTTCTGCCACTTCGCTTCTCATCGTTGATGCCGCCGACCTTCGTGGCTCACATATCCTTGATGTTCTCATGGATGGCGCCAAACTTACTGAGCCAGTTGCTATCCAGACTGGTGATGCCAATACGGATGTAATTGCCATATATACGCAGATGGCCACTGCTTCAATGAACTACTTCGAGGCTGGCGCTGACTTTGTTGTCCAACTTGGGTCGTCACTGCAGCAGAAGCTAGCTTTTTCCGTCAAGTCTGCTGCTCTTATTGCCTATGTCAACTGTACTATTCTCAATGATAATGCAGCTGACCCCAACACTTTGATGGTTTGGCTTGAGGAGATCCTCGCTGACCCCATCCAGATGGCCGATAGCATTCTCGCCGCCACGGTCCTACGGTCATTGGCTGTTATTTGCCGCCTATCATCAGACTTTGCTCCTAGTGTGAGTCGTCTATTGCCTCGCTTCATCGTGCAGAACACCGCTTGCCAGGACGTCATTGCTTTGGCCTCTCACAGTCTTGCCTTTGTGCTGCAAATCATGTCCAAGGATGCTGTCATTACGACTCTGTATACACTTGGCAATATTCTGAGCCCAGCTTCCGAGCGGCCTCGTACCAATGGCAGCAATTCTGGCGGCGCAGAAAATCTTCTCGAGCCCCCTGTTAGCGGACTATATAGCGGTCCTGGTACAGCCATCGATCTTGATGGAAGTGCTATCTCGCTGCAGGTCAACAGTGGAGAGGAAGTCGGCGTTGTTTATGCCAATGTCGTGCAGGCCATCTGTGGCATTGCCCAGGACTGCAACGATGAGAAGATTACAGCTTTGGCTCAGTCGATGCTTCTGCAAAAGTTTGGCAAGGTTAATAGCCAGGTTGATGTGCAACTTATCGCTGCTGCTGGAGCTCTGGCTTTGAAGAGCGGTGCTCTAGATTTCCGGTCTCTACTCAAGATGTACACCCGGCTCTGCCATCAGGGAGTGTCTGAAAACAACGAGCAACTTCTGCATGCTGTTATGAAGGCTCGCACCTACATTTCCGCTCACTTGGACCGCAAATCGCCTCTCTACGGCATCTATTGGGAGCACTTGCTTGATAGTGTCATCGCCCTAGGTGATGTGAGTCGCCAGGATCAAACCAAGGAGTCTGATCTTCAGATGACAGCCCGCGAGATTGCCCAGCTCCTTAAGCCGCTCGCCGTCTTCATGTCGACAGGAAACCCAGCACTGGCCACGACCGAGGACGACGAGACATTCGGACTACTGCGCAATGCTTGGTTCAATATTGCTGTGCATGGCTTCCTGCCTCCAAACGAGCGTGGCCGGGCATATCTGTCAGAGCTACGCACTATGGCTCTACACTCGCCTCCCTTGGTTGCTGAACAGCCTGGCGAGAAGATCGAGAGTGACATCGAACTCAATACTGTCCTACGTCGCGCCATGAGTCCTGAGCGTGAGGCCCTCCAGAAGAAGTATCTTGCCGAGTTGCTACCGGGCCGCTCGTCGGATATCCGTGGTCTGACATACGGCAAAATCATCTTCTTGCAGGCTGTCTATCTAGTTGAGACACTACGTGCAGATGCTGGAGATTGCACCAAAGCTCTATCCTACTTTGTCGAGCCCAGCATGCGCAAGGGCGATCTAGCCGTGCCAATGGATGCTATTGCTGCTGTCGTAGTCGACAAATATCTACAAAAGACCCTTCACGGTGCCAGCCCTGGCGTTTCATTGGTCACTACAGTGCCCACCGGAGCGGCCTTCTCGGCCTTTTCTGCACAGTATGTTGCTACTCAGCTAGCCAGTATCTTCTGCTCATGCTGCCATCGTGTCGAGCGTGTTCAGCAGGCAGCAGTTGCTTGTGCTGACCGTATCCTTCGGGATGTGCCGTCAGCGCTGTGCTACCGTTCATCTCTGTTTGCACTACTCGAGCTACTTTCCTTGATGTGGACGGCTTGCCTTGAGGCCGAGACGGATGTCTACGATCCCCGGTCTGTGTTCAAGTCGTCTCTAGGTAAGGTAACAATTGAGCTGTCGCAAAACTACCTCCACCGCCAGTCTACTATGGAATTGCTCCACCGCAAGGCCAAGCAGTGGGTGACTCAGGCGCTGTCTCTATCTCCAGCTGACGTCAAGGGATTGCTACAAACATATCTATCCGAGTACGATGAAACCGATTCTCCTTACGGCCATATCTCGCTTGGTCGTTCTTTTGCGCTAGAAATGGGCTCTCTGCTGCCTCCCTCTGACCAGCGCCTGCAGGCCATGGATCGTCTTGGCGATATCTCCGTCAACACTGCCTCCGACTTCATAGCTCAATATACCACGCGCCAAGAGTACCGCTTTGGTGAAACTCTGCCGGCGCGTGGCACTGAGCTTCTCAGCTATATGAAGGTACGTAGCAAGCATGAGTCGTTTATGCCTAGTGCGGAACCAAATGGAGCGGCACACAACGAGAGCGCCTCGGCAGCTACTGCCCTACAGCACATCGAGGCACGTATCCTAAGCCGCAAGCCTACCCCCATTTCCGAAATACGTGACATTCTGCGCCGTGCCGCTGCTTTACTGTGTCGTAGCCCGCATGACGAGACTGCTGCCGCACACCACCTCGTCTCGATTCCGTTTGCCATGTTCACTCGCCGTTCTCTAAAGCTTGGTGTTTCGCTCTGGCTTGGTGTGATCAACGAGAATTCCCGCTTGGAGCCGCGCCTACTCAACGAGATCGCTCATCACTGGGAAGCTACTGTACACAAGAAACAAGGCATGTTCAGCCCAACCTTGGCACACCACGATCCCTTCTTCTTGCGTGAAGAATTCGGTCCTACAGACCTTGCCGCGCTAGCCAAGCGTAAGCAGTTGGTTCACAATCTGCTGTCTCCTCACACGAGTCTCCTGCAGTTTTTCACATCGCACTTCAATGCGACTCGCCTAGGTTCTCCCGACACACAGCGTATCTTCCTACGTCTACTAGACGTTACTCTTGATGCGCTACGCTACCATGCCTCGGCTCACCCGCTTGCACGTGATCTACGCTTCCAAATCATTCTCTTCGGCCTTCGTGTACTGCGTCTAAGCGCACCAACTATTGGTACTATGGCGCAATGGCGTCTCAAGGACAAGATTCTGTCCGCAGCTTTAGGCTGGTTCCGCCATGCACCTCGCTGGTCTTTTGGTAGCAACCTGCTACAGATGAAGACTGAGATTCGCTTACTGGGTGATGTCATGGCCGCCCTCAGGGCCGTCAGCGGTGCCGGTATGACGCCTGGCGTTGGAAGCGTTCGCTCGCTGCAGGCCAAGGAACAACTACTGAATCTACTGCTCGAGAATGAACAGCAACGTCTTGCTGTCTGGGTTCATCCCCTTCCGGACAGTGCCCGAGCGGCTGCTATTAGCTCGGCCCGCGCGAAGGCTACCATCGAGGTAAGACTATACACCAACCAACCAACATGCGTATATTGTATGTAAATACGTTCATCTACTAACACAGAATCTATAGGCTGAGCTTGTGCCTCTTGTCCGCACTGCCTGGGCACAGGACCCCTCTATTGCCATTGAACTGGTCTCACGCTTTAACTGGCCACGCATCAACAAAGAAGTCCATTGGTTGCTTCTTAACATGCCATACAAAGCCATTCACGAACCTGAAGCACTTTCTGTGCTTCTGGGTGGCAAGTTGCCTGATGATGTCACTATCATGCAACTGAAGCACCTACTCTTCTGGACGCCTGTCAACCCATTGACAGCTGTCACGCTATTCTTGCCCGAGTACAAGAACAACCCGTTCATCATGCAATATGCCATGCGTGCGCTTGAAAGTCACCCAATCGACATTACTTTCTTCTATGTTCCCCAGATTGTCCAGACGCTCCGCTACGATAATCTCGGCTATGTCGAGCGCTACATTCTAGAGACAGCGCAGTTCAGTCAGCTGTTTGCCCACCAGATCATCTGGAACATGAAGGCCAATGCTTTCAAGGATGATGATGGACAGGTGCCTGACGAGGTTCTCAAGCCTACCCTAGATAGCATTATGGCGAAGATGGTGTCTTCCTTCTCATCCGAAGATCGCACATTCTACGAGCGCGAGTTTGCCTTCTTTGATGAGGTCACGGGCGTCTCGGGTAAGCTCAAGCCCTTCATCAAGAGCAGTCGCGAGGTCAAGAAACAGAAGATTGAGGAGGAGCTTCGTCAAATCAAGGTCGAGGTCGGTGTTTACCTTCCTAGTAACCCTGATGGTGTCGTCATCGGTATCGACCGCAAGAGTGGTAAGCCGCTACAGAGTCACGCCAAGGCGCCTTACATGGCAACATTCCGTGTGCAAAAACGCAATCTCGACGAATCAGAGGCAGATAAGCTGGAGGTACCCATGGACGATGAAGATCACCACGAGGCCGACAATCACGTAGACGCCAACATCAAGGCTATTGCCAGTGCCTCGGCCCAGAATGCCACAGCCACTGCGTCGACACCGACGCCGGGTGAGGGCGAGTCTGTCGATAACGCTGAAGTAGCACCTATAGAGGTCTGGCAATCATGTATCTTCAAGGTCGGTGATGACTGTCGTCAGGATGTGCTAGCGCTACAGATGATTGCTGCGTTCCGTGGTATCTTCAACAACGTTGGTCTCGATGTGTTCGTATTCCCGTACCGTGTTATTGCCACGGCACCGGGCTGCGGTGTCATCGAGGTTCTTCCTAACTCCATCTCCCGTGATATGCTCGGTCGTGAGGCTGTCAACAAGCTATACGACTACTTTGTCAGCAAGTACGGCAACGAAGACAGTCTGCGTTTCCAGGCAGCTCGCGCCAACTTTGTCAAGAGTATGGCAGCTTACAGTGTTATCTCCTTCCTGCTCCAATTCAAGGATAGACACAACGGAAACATCATGGTGGACGACGCTGGCCATCTGATTCACATCGACTTTGGTTTCTGCTTCGATATCGCTCCCGGTGGTATCAAGTTTGAGCGCGCGCCGTTCAAGCTGACCACGGAAATGATGGGTGTCATGGGTGGCTCTCCCGATCATCAAGCCTTCCGTTGGTTTGAGGAGCTATGTATCAAGGCCTTCTTGGCAACGCGTCCACACGCCTATAAGCTGGCGCAAATTGTACAGCTGATGATGGACTCCGGTCTGCCCTGCTTCAAGCCGGAGAGTGTTAAGCACTTTATCGACCGTTTCGTGCTTGAGAAGTCGGAGAAGGAGGCGGCGGATTTCATGCGTGACTTGATTCACAAGAGTTATGCTTCGTACTCTACTAGCATGTACGATCACTTCCAGTTGATGACCAACGGTATTCCATACTAGAAAAAGGCGAGCTGGTTGCCCTTTGATTTAACTCTTATGTTATATATACTACATACCATTTATTATTTTATATATTCTTTTTGACCACTAATGTCATCGTTATGTTTCCTTTATATATATATAATCTTGTGTTATCGATTTCCAAAATCTAATTCAGTCGGTTTCCTGAAATGTGCGTAGGTTGGTGATATGGGAGGTAATCAACGTGAACGTAGGCACGATCAACAATAGGCACGCTCTCCAAGAAATACGTCAACACCTCGCTAAGATCGTGGCTATCCTTGAGTGGTGTATACGAAGGAAGCACAATATCGACCTCAACGGCAAGTTTATCACCAGTGTGATAAGCACGCAAGTTCTGGATTTGCTTGATAGTAGTTGCGAAGCGCATAGTCAAGTACAGCACTACATGAAAGCGAAGTCAGTACAAGGTTTTGTGAGGGAGTCAATACACACATGTCAGGAGGATAACTTACAAAGATTGCGCTCATCGGGATCTGCACTGAAGCCTGTCAAGTTGCGTGCATGGTGCATCGCCGTCCGACTCCAGTTGAACACGACGTAGAGTGAAAGCACCAGACCGCCTAGTGCATCAAGCCACCAAATACGCATATAAAAGCCGATGATTGGGAATAGAATCGAGCCAGTGTTAAACACAACATCTGTGATGGCATCTTCAGCCAGAGCCTGTACACTCGAGTTCTTGACTAGACGGTACCACAGCCATACAATGCCCTTGATGACAATGGTGCAAGCCATGATGGCGATGGCAGAGAAGCCTAGTTCCAGGATTTCATGATCTGGAGACATCAACCGGGTGACGGATTCGAAGCCAACCTGGAAGAATGAAGTGATCATGACAATGGCAAATACGAGCACACCAAGCGGCTCCAATTTGCGCCGACCGACGGGATACTGTTCGTTATCACCTTGCGAGCGCGCAACGAGGCGCGTAGTCATCCATACGATAAAAGTACTCAAGAAATCCAAGATGGCGTCGACCAGCGAGGCCAGGACGGACATGGATGGTACCGTCATAACAACAACCAGCTTTCCCGCCAAGAGTACAGCGTTGGCTGCGAAATTGACCCAGATAGCCACCTCGACGATCGGGTCGTCGCTGTCGATCTCGGCATCTTCAACCCACGGAATCGACGCTATCGGTAAGTCGGCTTCAGCCAATGCTTCGATATCGTCGTCGACCTCATATGCTACCGGTGTTGTACCATCGGGCAATGTCGGCGCAAGCAAGGGTCTGTCATCGGGGGCACGGAAGATATCTTTGGGGGTTCGTTTGCGCGGAGCCGAAGGTGAGTTCTCAACACGGATCGGGGGACCCAGAAGGCTCGTTGTTTCGGTCGGTTCGGTGGTACTATTAGGACCCAGTTCAACTGAGGCGGCGTCTGAGGCGGCCAGTGATAATTTCCGAATGCTATTATAGGATGGCTGAGGCGAGGGCTCGTTGTATTCATGGATCGTATCGGGAATGTCAACCGAGTGGAACGCAGATGCGTGCATCTCAGTCGAGTATTCGTCTAGCATCTCGTACGGAATCGGCGAGTCGAGAAGTTTGTCGATAAAAAGATACTGCTGGACGAGGTCGTTGATGCGCTCGTAGTATGCACGCCTATTCGGAGCACATTGTCAGTCTTTGTCTATATATCTCTCCGGTCGCAACAGCCAACTTACACTGGTGCGCTGTACTGCATGAGCTTTTCCTTCTTGGTCCAGTAGCGCTCCCAGCTATAGCGTGGGTTCTGGTTGCCGCCAATCATACGCATACTGCGCATTCCTGGGTCTGCGATAATCTGACTTAGGCGGCGCCCGTCAAGCGCAATGCGACGCGGGTCTTCGTCGGGGTCTGGAGTGCGCATAAAGATGCGACCAGCCGCAAGCTGGGCAGCTGGCGAAGACGGTCCGGCCTCTTCATCGTCAGACGGGTGCCAGAAGATAGTACGCGATCCAACGCTGGTGGCAGACCGAGTCCGCTTGATAGAGGACATTTTGTAGTTTCGCGGTCGTACTGGTTATTCCGTGAAGATGAATTGCGCAGTTTGAGATGAGTAGAGAGAGAATATTCTTAATACACAATTTGCGCTGGGCAGTTTAAGCTTGAGCTCTGAAGATTTTGCCTCTTCTTTTCTCGTTCTGTGCCAAGTCCTAGAGGCTGGTCCGTTAGCAGCAAAGTTAAGCCGCCGGAAACAGATGGCCAATTAAGTTGATAAAATTGAGACTTAGATAGGCGCGATTTAGTGCGGCTTATGGTGGCCAATAAAGAGCTCACGTTGACATTTGTTCAACAACAATCATCAAACTGCGGTGATTGGTGGTGTAAATGGTTGACGATATCTATCTCAAAGAATAAACAAGAACGAAGAGAAATAGGTTCAGCAGATATCTTGGCTAGTATTCGTATTAGATCATAACAACCTTCGCTCAGCCAAGACAAAGCTAGAGCTGAAAAAAATTAGAGGCTTAGCTGTAAAAACAGCAAGAATACGCGGACTAGGGCCTGAATGCCCATTTGCAGGCATTTCTAGTGTTGCGGGTTCCATTGCGATTGATCAAAGCGCAGATGCAAAATACTCAATACCCAATGGCCATCGTGAGATCTGGGAATGTAGTTTGCTTCAGATATTATGTTTTGTCTTTGTGCGTTTTGGGCCTTTCTCCCACACGCATTTTTGTATCTGGCCTTGCGACAAAGCCTTGCATCACCTTCCATTTTGATATTTCGGCCAGACAAAGCAACGATGAAGTTGCAATTGCAAGCTTCGCTACAACTTTCCTCCCATACAAAATAAACAAGCAGGCATTTCTTTTCTGGTTAAACCCACAAAATTGCCGCAAACCTTAATCCCTAGCAAGTTTTTTTTTTTTTCTTCGTGTCTGCATATTTTCGCCTATAGTTGGCAATTCGTAGCAGCAACTTCAATTCTAGCCAACGTCACAGTAGACTTTCAATGCTACAATTTTGATCCATTCTAAGTTAGTATGCCAAGGCCTCCCCCCGTCAAATCTTTCTACACTCACTCATGTGACAGACATTGTCATGTCAAACCCTAATCATAAGAACCAATAACCGTGTCTAAACCCTAACATCGTCATCATGTTTGCACAATACAAGATAGTCCAGCCCTCGATGCTATTGATTCTTATAACGATAAACTTTCAAGCTCTTACTACTATCAGTTGACTCGGCCTGTGTTAAACAAACACACAAATATTATTCGGAGTGAAGGAAGATTACCAAAGAAAGATAGCGTAAGACCACAGACAGCATCTGTACATACCACAAATGTCGACTCCAATACTGTCCATTACTTATATGTTCTATGATCCAAAACAGGAGTGGAATCCCGAATGATGAATGCCAAAAAATCTCGCCCGTACTGTAACATGTAACAACTGGTTAGTACTTCATTCTTTAACTCATAATCTGTTAGTTAGGGCCAGAACAAATTACCGCATACATTATTGTGTATATGTCTCTTCCAATTCCAATCTCCATTATAGTGATTATGTAATACGCTCATTCTTCTTATGCAAATATAGCTATCCCATGTCATGTTTATGTCTTCATTTATCGCAACCTCTGGTAATTCTTCTAATGCAAACCCTCGTGGAATATCAGTATGTGTGGCTGGGGTACAGCTCTCAGTCGGCATCGTTCCAAGACTTGTGCCAATTGGAGCAAGATACCTTGGCATCATCATACTTCAAAGTAGACTTAGATACTACCAATTCAGCACTTCTCGGTGCATGAGTTCAGCCCAGCTGTTTCGGTTTATATGGCCCACATGATATCACGACACAAGGCCACGGAGCCAGTGAAGGCTTATAGCCTAGGCGGGCTTAATAGTTTGTGTAACACAATGATGCAGTTCGAGATATATATTCCGAAATAGAAAAATTGGTGTCAATAGGACACCATTATTTATAACTTTATATCTAGTTCTAGGCCTTGTCAGCCGCCCCCAAGTAGTACCGTTTGCATCAAAATTGGGTTTTGTCGGGCTAATCCCTCTAATCTACTGAGAGAATGAAGTATGGGTGTGATACACAAATCTATGTATGGCCATGCCAGCGCCGAGATGGTTGTTAAATAGTAGTGTGACAGGTCTTCTCAACCTAGCGCAAGTTCCCTATTTTCTTTGTCTTCGTTCTCAAGCATCTTCCTTCAAATAAATCACGATAGATCGTCGTTATTGTTTTCTCCTAAAAGGATATTATCAATCTCAGGCAAGTGGTTGATGTGACATGAGGCGGTCACGATAATAATGATCAAGTCTTATATCTCGGGCAATATCGTAGAAAATAACCGACAGAATGGGGAGTGATAAGATGTCTCTCCCCCGGAGTTCTTAGGAATTTCATATTCAGTGATATATACAAGGCCTTTATGTAGTACATAAGGCAAATTTGCATCTACCAGGCGCTATAGTCGCGGGGTTCCGGTTCCTGAAACAAAGACACTATCTAATCCCTTTGACCTTGAATAGTACCATCAGCAAGAAATAGAGCCAACAAGCAGAAAAAAGTCCGGCTTGGTGAAACTAAATTGTCTTTGGAGTTTCCTTTATTTGCCATTGCTGTCCCCATATTCTCTCATTCGATACATATTTCTCGCCTCTATAATGTATGAAGTCAGGTTTTTGTGATATAGGAGATTATAATGTAGGACATGGCTGGATACCAAACCCGACTCTTGCCTCCTTGGTCACGAAGACAGAAACATACGATCTACAGTCATTTCATATCCTATTACGTATGTCTATTATACGGATAGCATGTATCTTATTCGTCATCTCGATGCTATATTCGAACATGTATCCTTTAGCTGACACGCGGCCTAGCCGGACTTGAAGTTGGAGATATACATGTATGCAGTTAGTGTTGTTCATGCAGGCCACGCCATCCTCCAATGTGAACAGCCTGCAAAGATAGTAATGATATGTCGATGGATAATGTACATACATACATATATGTTCCTTGGCCAGCTGGAATGGCCAAACTAAGCATACAGATATGCTGTCCTATTCAGCAAAATGCCAAGATCTTCATGTACACACTGTAATACACCGCAAAGTTGGCCTCTTCGCTTACTCGAGTCGCCTTACTATAGACACCTCAATTATAACAGATCAATTCAGGCTATAATTGATCTGGCGTTCCAAGTTTCTTTGTCTTCCTAGAATGGTTTCTTTGTTTCTATAGTTCATCATATAGCCAATTTGCAGATATTCAGCCACTAAATATGCATGTACCAAATATGTATGTCTTTGAATCTTTGAATCCAACTGTACACTGCTCAATATCTATATTTTTTCCTCCTTGAACTTCACTATTTCCCTAACCCATTTATTCTCTTTTCTGATGTCCCAGGATGTCTCAAGTGTAGCCACCAAGAGTGATTTTCTACTTCGACTTTCAATACTAGCCTTCACCGCAAACTCAAGTCAAGTCCATTGTGAGACTAGCTCCATGAATAAACTCCCTCTATCAAAATCTATCCCTCTATGCGGTGAAGGCTTCCAACGTGTCGGTCATAATTGTCTCTGGCTCAGATAATGGTCGAAATCCAGCTTATTGTGAGATCTAGACCGGGTTATAAAATGATACACCCGAACAGTGGTCAGTATCGCGTTGCATGTGGAACATGATCAAGTGCCAATGAGATGTATTATTCCAGAATATCTTAGATACACGCGTCAATCTTGGAGAATGTAGAATGGAGTGTGATACGAGCGTGCAGCTTTAAACCGGCATCCGAGTTATGAAGAAATTAAGAAGAAAATAATATTAGAAAATCGAACTGTCTACTCTGTTGACGAACTACTCAAAACTGCCACATAAGCAAGGCGTACATGTCAAATCAGCAACATCCTTTCACTGGGGGACACCTTTTTCTATATCTATCTGTTCACGTAATTTCGACGGCCGCTATCTCTATCCCTATACGCCACCACATAAAAATAAAGAAAAGGACGCCCGTTTCTTCATCAGAACGGAACTTTTCATTAGGTCTAGCCTGGTCATGTATGTGTTTCAACCGTGTGATTGTTTCAATGAATGGCCGAGTTATGATACACATACATACACTGTTAAGTGGCTGTTTTCGTAGGAGGCCATCTTGATGTTCTTTAGTAGGCGTCCCCATGTTTTACATTTATATAGCACATTTTCGAATACTTGAATATAGAGTCTAGGTCCGAGATCCGAGTTGACCAACATTATAATTGTCAATGGCCAGCCTTCTTCTTGTCCGCCTCCTGTGTTTCTTTGTTCAAGGTTCATGCTTAGTTTAGGAGGTCACAAAGTACCGACATGCGTGAGAGTAGGAAGTTCGATCGTGTAAGCAGCCGTCAGATTTACGATGTAGGATGGAAGCGCAGCATATCTACTTTTGGAGCTCTTAGGATATAATTGGAAGCAAACACTAATATGAGTAAAGACTACCGATTGGCGTGGCTTTACGACTCGAGGAGACACAAAACACCATGATACATACTCGGCAATGCTCGTCTCATAAAGATATGAAAGTATGGTATAGATGCTAGTGCGTATTAACCCTATTAATTTCATCTAGCTCAAGGATTTGTAAGTCGCCGTATACCATCACTATCACTATCATTGTTCAGGCCATCCATGCTTATATATTGTCATAAATGTTAAAAGAAGCTTCTTGCTCCCATCACCAAGTAAGACAGGCCTAGCCTGTACGATTGAGAAGGGTTGAAAACTAGTAAGCTCTTTATAGTGAACGGTATTAATTCGTAAGATTTCAATGCCATTTCTTGGACAAAATTAACATCGTTTTACGCCGCAAGAGAAAAGAGGCAATTATAGAAGAAAAAAAGCTCCGACATTATTTACTTATGCTGATATTAGGTATGGTCAGTGTTACCCTATTTTTTTCTATGGATCATTTACTCTTCTTCCGTCTTCTATGCTTTGAAAGAATAGGAAATGCAAGGAGAAAAAAAAAGCTTGCAGGTATATATATATATATGTATTATGAACGTATATGTACATATGTCCGCATGCAAAGAAGAAAAAAAAAATAGAAAATAGCCTGGCCATTAATTTGTACTAGAAAGAAGAAAGGAGAAGCCCGGCTTGTTTTGTTTGTGCCTTGTAATACGATATACAAATATATAAGTTACCTATGGCGCTCCGACCACCATCCACCACTTGACTACATATGGAACAAAGGACAGGCCAGAAAGAAGACTTTGCAATGTCTTCTATTGCCGCTTGCTTTTTGGTTCAAATGGTAAACAAGGGAGCCAAAGCCAGTTTAGTTAGGACGAAGGGGTGTCTAGGAAACGGCGAACAATGCCAAAGGAAAAACCTTTTTGTTTCCCCCCCTCTCTGATTTCGTGCCATTAGCGAACGAAACGAAAAATAAGAAGAGAAAAGTAGAGAGAACTTGCTGGGTAGTAGAACGACCCATAGGAAATGCATGTATAGACTAGGCTTCTACTAGCAACCACTTGCTGGGTGATACTTAGAACAAAGCCAAAATGATTTGAGAAAAGGGTGTCTTGAAGTTCAAACATGTAGCATAAAAGCCTTGATTATTGAATATCTCTACGTTTGTGATCTTCACCTTAAGAATGGTATATTCATCACCCCAAAGGACGTCCTGTGGAAATTGGAATAAAATGAACACAAGGAGAATAGTTAAAAGATTTCAGTTTAGCCACAGTATCTCTCTCTTTCTGAACCTAATATATGATGTCCGAGGATAAGATCCGTTGCTTGTCGTCTAACTATTAGGTATTATTCTAGGTTTTTGATGCCAGTCCTACAGGCATGTAGGTTGCATAGGAGCGATTCTATTACATGAGAAAAATAGAAGTAACACTTGCTCAGGCTTCAGCTATTAGATACAACGTACACCAACCAAGCCAGACACATATGCCTCCTTTGGAATTATATTGGCAGGCGGTGCCCGATGGAAGCATTGTTGCATTGCTTGCTAGAATGCATCATAGACAACACGATATTATATTGTTTACAGCTTCCATCTTTGGGACAATGTATTGGTGATAGTAACAATGACAACTATCCTCCTGTCCTGTGTAGTTTAAACACGACATCATATCATGTGATCTGCACATCATGGCAAGACATCGTGATGTCTGTCTTTTTTATAGTCAAGATTAAAAAAACAAGGCCCAGCTGGGATACACACACACAAAAGACAATTGCACCTATATTAAGGCCAGCCTAAAATATACCATTGTCGGAGCTCTTGCATCGTGGAGTTGCAGATGGATGGCAGTGATGTCAATATGAGAACAGCCCATCGACAATATGTCACTTTGCCATGGCGTTTTATTACTACAGGTATCATTAAAGCAATGCTGGCAAAAAGAGATAAGCTAGGCATAATAAGAACACGGTTGATTCTGTAGGGCAAAAACAAGGGATATAGAAATATTTAGTTATAAATCGTATTTGAATTTAGCTTAGAAACCAATGGCAAAAAAAGAACAATTTTTTTTTTTTACTTACTGTGTGTATCTTTGTTTTCAGCTTATCGCGTATTTATGTATTTATACATTAGTTATTTATTAAAATACGTAAAATACATGGTTGAGAATATGCTCCGACGCACCCGGGTGATTCAAATATAATACTAGGTAAACGATCAGTTAGTTACTTTGACACTATTTTTCTTTGTTGCTAGCAGCCGCCGTTTTAACGAACTACAATAGCAATGGGGCAAATATTCCCTCCCCGTAACATAGCAAAGAACTACAGATCTAATTCATATCCGAGTGGAAAAAGAGAGAGAAATTCGTCTGTCTGTATGCAGTGTATCAGGGGTTGGCGTAGTCATGGTCTTCTTCTTCTCTTTGCCGTTACAATCCTACCCGGTTCCGGTTATGAGAGAGGCATGTCTAACGACTGTTTGTATGTATATATGTACATATTCCAAGTATTATGTAGAGATGGTGAGCAATTATGGATATTCCATGTACTTCCTCGAGGCTTTGGGCCGAACAGAACAAAAGATAGGCCGTGCTGTTCAGTTATATTAGCTTTGCTGTTTGAAAACAGTACTAGATAGTAAGTTGCATGATGCCAATAGACACAGCAACTAGGCTGTGCCTCTCCCTATTGTCTAATGCGCGTGGCGCCGACCACTTGGAACAGTATCGGTTCAGTGCTAATGTTGCTGATGGCTTGGGAGCATGATATCCTGATCTAATGACAGCGTCATTTGTTGCATATAGAATCTCCCTTGTATTATCTTATAGCTGGGCATTCTCTGGTTATCTGTTTCTCGTTGTTCTTTTTACTGAACAACCGAATGCCAAGATACTGTTTAACCCTTGTTTACGGTATAAGGGTATAAGGGGTTAGCCGTATTCTTGTTTAAGGTGAAAGAAAAAAATCAATTGTTGCCATGGTCGTGTTTAATGTACAAAAAAAAAAACAGAAAGATTCGATAATTATTGAATAAAATTTTGCTTTTTGCTGTACCAAAGAAGAAAATATATCTGTAACCGAAAATAAACGCACGTTTCGATTCCTCCTGGATATAGCTGATTTTCATCTCAAAGGAATTTACCATATATTTACATATTTACACCTATTCAAGCGCTCGACACTAACTATGATATATACTAGCAATTGACCTGTTCATAGACCTTGTGATATTCGGAGTTCTTTACTAGATATCATGCCTGTATTTATATATGGATATATATATATTTTTGGAAAAAAACTTGAAAAAAAACT